>JXSR01S023752.1:2352-13114 GCA_000969725.1 Ophiothrix spiculata | reverse complement strand
TAAGTTCGAATATAGTACAAATTTAGTACATTTCTAGTACAGATCATTATGAAAAAAGTACTTTTCGAGTACATCAAAAATGTACTAGAAAAGTACTTTTTCTGATATAAGTACATTTTTAGTACAATTATAGTACATTTTGAGTATACCTCAACTGTACTCAATTTTTACCAGGGGAACCTGCGGATTCGCTGAGTGTCAATAGTGACGACGAACATGATGATCGTCCAGATGGTGAAAATAAGGAAAAAGTAAAACCTCAACAAAAGCTTCATCTGACAAATAACACTTTTACTTTACCGAAACTGTTCAACACTATGGCTGATAACAATGGATCCTGTACTATGACGTACAACGAAATTCCGGCAATGTATGACCAGAGGAGGTGGCAAATGTGACCGTCGCATCTTCCTGTTTTTAAATGGTGGAGACACGTGGTCCAAATCAACAAAGAAAGGAGGACACCATTCAATTGATTTCACCCACTTCAATTACAGGGGTAAGTTTAGATTTTAATAAAAATATGAACAAACAATAGCTTGATCAAACCGAAATAAACAGCCCGGACAAAATGGCGGAAGGGGACCCAGCAAACACAAAACGTGTCTGGAACATACCTGATCGATGATACCCTCCGAGAAATCCAAGATGAAATCCAAAATGACGCCGCTAAATATTACTAGTCATATTTTGACTTGTAGGGTTACAGAGACAATGAAATTTCTGTTAATTTTTAGGTTTCACCACCTTTTGTAGCTCTTCGACAGAATCAGCTGAAGTACTGTAAATCTTTTTTTAATGCAGCAAAGATGAACTGCTCAAACTTAAGTCTGCAAGAGATAAAGAGAGAGAGAGAGAAGAAAGGAGAAAGCAAAGGAAGATGCCATTCCAACAAAGCGGGTTGCCAAAGGAAATAGTTTGGCTCAAGAATTGGATTTTACATCATCGTCAGACGACGAATCGGATAGATCATCAGATCTACCAACCGCCAATGTTTCTACCTTAATGACAGATGGACCAAGTTATGAAGAAACAAGATCCAGTTGTTGTTTTTTGTCTAAGCACAAGTAATGGAAACCCAGGGCAAACCAAAAAAACTTCTTGCCAGTTTCTTTGTCACCGCCATAGATTCAAACAAGTTCATCCTAAGAAAAATAACTCAAAAAATGACCACAAGCACCAAACAAAAAAGGTAGCTGTAAACTAAATAGTATATGCCCAGCACAACTTTCTATTTCAAGACACCAAAAAAGAACTGTTACTGTCAGATATATTGAAACACATTCTTACAACACATCATTGACCAGTTGAAGTTTAATAATTCAACATGATGTTCGTGATGCAATTGCTATAAGTCTAGCTCTTAAAATTCTAATCAATGATATTTTGGATTCAATATGATCTTTATTCATTTTGAGAAATGACAGGGACAACATCAAGATTTACGAGCACAGAGACCGCAAAACAATTCTGAATATACAAAAGTCAATCAAAAAATCAACATACTAGAATCATATAAGATAATACCACTTCAGTTTTTCAACATGTAGAGAAGATGCAATCAGAGGATTATGACCCTATATTGGTATACAAGCCACAAGGTCAAATTGAAACAAGCTTATCTCATGCACTTCAAAAAGATTATTTTATGTTAGGTATAATGACAAGCCGAAATGTTTTCAAAATTTATTATTTAATTCAAGTTATATTGTATGTGTCGATTCAACACATAACATCAATCAATACCTTTACAAACTCATCACAATAATGCCGTCTGATCAATTTAGAAGAGGATACCACCAGAGAAATCCAAGATGGCAGCCAAAATGACTCCACTAGATAGTCATATTTTGACAAAGACAATGAACAATTGTGTCTTTTGTATCTCTTCAACAAAATCCGCTGAAATACTTGAAATCTTTTTTTAAATGCAGCAAAAATAAATGTCCAACTGCCAATGTTTCTACCTTTCGATAGATAGATACGTTTGAGGCACAATATAAGAAATACCATATGTTATCAGAAGTGGTAAATACCATATCAATTTAATTTATACTTATAATTATAACCCAAGACCTTATTCAACAAAATACCATATTCAAGTGAGATGTCATAAGACCCGTTGCCATGTTAACGGCTGCCATTTTGGATCGTCAGATTTCGAAACAAATGAGACTAAAAATGTAATATCTCAAAAAGTATACAAGCTAGAGAGTTGAAACAAAAACCAAATTAAAGGAAATCAAAAGAGCTATCATATGAACTAGAACTATTATTATTGAAGACTATCAAGTAGGGTAAGTCCTTGAATGCATATTTACCTTGAAAAAAAATTATTGTTTTTCTTCTGACCCCACAATTTTTTTCTGCTAGGGTTAGCAACATGATTCTAATTCATCTTATAGCAAATAGAGCATGATTTTGGCCAAGTTTGAAGGGGGTAGCATGCATACTTTTTGAGATATTAATTACGTTTTTGGTACTGATAGGTCACAAAATTTGCGCTTTTGAGATTAATTAATCTTTTTTTGTAGATTGAATATCAGAAGCCTGTGTTAGATTGGTTAACACATACCAAAAGATCATTCAGGTATGTATATTCAGTAGGACAGCCAAAATGAGAGATCAAAGGATGCCGACAAAATTATTAAACACTTAAGGACTTTGCAGCGCTGAACTGAATCATTATTATTTATTTTTGTAGATTGAGTACAAACAGCCAGTTATAGATTGGTTAAAACACAACCAAAATATCATTCAGGTATGTATATTCAGTAAGACAGCCAAAACGCGAGATCAAAGGATGCCGACAAAATTATTAAACACAAGGACTTTGCAGCGCGTTTTGAAGGCCTTTGAAGTTTGCGTACATATTTGCGTACATATTTTCATAAGATTTGTAACTCCTCTTTTAGTATTTGTTTTCAAAATTTAAAATTTATTAATTAAATGAATTATGGCAAATTATAAGCACCAAATTTCTGTAAAAACAATGATTGTATGCTGTAAATTAATTTATTTTGTCATTGTCTTAAATATCGCAGCTTACTGATCACAAGACACTGACAACCCATGGTCAAACAGCAATCGCTATTGATGGGTTGGAGGTACGATTGTTGAAATTGTATATTGACAAAATCAGACCAAGCAGTACGAACCAATATATCTTCCTAAACAGCATTGGCAACCAGAGTACAAAAGTCAGCAGGGATGTCAACAGGTATTTCCAGGATACAACTGGATTGTCAAACAGGACAGTGACAGCAACAAATGTCCGCCATAATACGGTTACAGCAGTAAGTTTCAATAATACTTTTGTCTCTAAACTAAACTGAACCATTTGTTACAGGAATATCTGTTGCGATGCATTTCTAATTATCACATTAATGTAATGATAAGAGTTTCCATGCATGGCTTATTACTAAATAAATCTAACATTTTTTATGTCCAACACAGATATCGAGGCATATGAAGCAGAACACATGAGTGTATAGTTGTCGCCAAATATATTACTTAAAAGGTAAAATTGGTAAAATCAGAATAGATGTTTTGTCCCTATTATCTGCCCTGCAACGTTTATCTCAAGATAAAAATCTTCATTAAAAAATTTATTTCCAAATTAATAGGATCTGACACATGTTTAAATTTTACAGTAAGGCCTAAAAAAAAATGGTTTGATTGGCGTAACCCGACCGACCCTAATTTTACCACCGACCCTAGATATTTTTATTTTTTTGAGCATGGTAAAAAACCTCCAAATCCCAAATTTGATGGGAATCGATTCATGGGAGCCCAAGATATGGCTTGCAGGACATTCAAAATGACAAATAAAAGATGTGTTACAGAAAAAGTGAAGATGTTTTAGTATATGTGCCATATATTTTGTGTTCTTGTATGTGAAACATAGACTTACAAAAATTAAAAAAAAAAATTTAAAAAAAAAAAAATCCGACCTACCTACCCAATTTTTTTTCTATGTTACGCCAATCAAACAATTATTTTTTTTTGGCCTATGTTATAAAAATGCTAAATCTCAATGCTAAGTCTCAATGCAGGACAGAAGTGGATAATAAAACTGGATATGTTGTATCATAGGTAGCAGAACGGAATACAATCACAATATTGAGATGACGGTCAAATGAAGAAAAAGTAACACAGTTCTTGAAGAAAAAATGAATCTGTGAAGAAAAAAGTGCTACCAAGCATAAAATACAAGCAAAACATACAGAGCAAAAGGAAATCAACAATTGGAAGAAATTTCTTTATTCCAATTTGCAGTAAGCCCAAACGGAAAGGAATGATGAACAAAACTGTTCTATATCTTTACTCAGAACCACAAAGTGTCTGAAATTATACCTGGGGATATAGATACCTCAATGAGGACAATATTTTGGTGTCTCTTTGGGCAGATCAAGTCAACAATTCTACACAGGGGAGTTAAACTAATTTTTAAAGGTGTCTTTTTCCGATCACTTTTTTCGATTTACCCTGAAGTGGTATTAATGGATGGTACATACCGTATTAACAAAAACAGAATGCCTCTTTACACATTCATTGTAGAAGATGGTAATGATAATGGTAGGGTTGTGGGATTTTGTTTTTTGTCCAGAATAACCCTCTAGTTCGTCATCTAGTAGTGAGGAAAACAGTGACAGCGACTATGCAGAAAGTGATGAAAGTGATTCTTCTGATAAAGGAATAGACAAAGAGGTTAGCCCATTAAAGATGAAGAAACTTCTTGTTTTTGAAAATAATATTCGGGAATTGCTTTCCATGATAAGATGCTCAGTATGCAACCCAGTTTTTTTGCTGCCTGAGAAGGGGCAACCTCTGGGCGGATATAAAGGCACAAGTTTGAATATAACACTTAGTTGCATACTTTGACATAAATACAAATGGTCAACTCAGCCTAAGTTGGACACGGTAACGGACAGATACTAGCTGGGAATCTACAGATGTCAGCTGCAATTTTGTTCAGTGGGGCCACATTAACAAAGATTAACCGGATCGCAGAGCTGTTGCACCTGCAGTTTTTGTCAGAGTCAACCTTTTACGAACATCAGCAGAACTATTTGTCCCCACAGTGCATGATGCGTGGGCTCAACATCAAGATCATCTCATTGAAGAGATTAAATCACTGGGTGAACTGAAACTAAGTGGCGATGGGTGCTGTAATAGCCCCGGGTACAGTGCAAACTATTGCACATATATGACAATGGATATGGTCACTGACATGATAGTCGCTATTGAAACTACCAACACCATGGAGTGTAGTGTACTTCTAGTAACACCATGGGGAAGGAGGGATGTAAAAGAATTTTAGACAGATTGAGGGAAAAGGGAATGCCGATAAAGATTTTCTGTAGTGATTGCCATATGGGCATTCAGAAAATGATGAGGGACAAATATGAGGACCTAGAGCACCAGTTTGACATATGGCACATGGCCAAAAATGTTACCATGAGGCTTACCAATAAAGCCAAGAAGGAGGACACAGAAGAGCTGATGGCATGGGTCCCAGCAGTCAAGAACTACCTCTGGTGGTGTGTATCATCTTGTAATGGTGACGTTGTTGACTTATTGGAGAGGTGGAACTCCGTATCATACCATAAAACAAACGAACATGACTGGGACCATGGGTAATCATTTCACAAGTGTGAACATTGGAACCTAAATGAAGAATATGAAGAAACCAAATGGCTAGAGAAGGAATCACCAGCACATCAGGCTTTGAATGATGTCTTGAAAGACAAGAGACTCATTGAAGGCATATAAAAACTGAGCCTGTTTTGCCATACTGGCAATTTGGAGAACTATAACAGCATGATGACAAAATATTGTCCCAAACGAATTGGTTTTGGACATGAAAGCATAGTGGTCCGTGCCAAACTAGCCACTTTGGACAACAAATAAAAACGTTGATAGGCCACAAGCGGTTGTTAAAAAGCCTACAACCAAGTGTGCTGTAGTAGGATCTAGATGGCACAGCAAAGTATACACGGAAGTTGGTAAGAAGTGGATTGCAATATCTGTGTATGAGCAGAAAGACTACAAATATGCAGATTGTATGATGGAGGATATTCTGGGAAGAAAGCATAAAGGGAAAACAGGTAAAATGCACTAACCGTAACGGCATCAGCCTATAATGGAAACAAATTTATTTATCTACAGCCTACAACTTTACAATTATGTGCAGAAATATGTAAAGTGAATACCATATCGGAAACATAATCTTTAATTTTTAATACAAACATTTATATAATGTATACAGTGAAAACTGAACCAAAATCAATATATCTTGGATGATTGTGTTTCTTTTTTTACATGTAACAAAGTTTAGT
Source organism: Ophiothrix spiculata (assembly GCA_000969725.1). Lineage (NCBI taxonomy): Eukaryota > Metazoa > Echinodermata > Ophiuroidea > Amphilepidida > Ophiotrichidae > Ophiothrix > Ophiothrix spiculata. The sequence goes on along the minus strand of JXSR01S023752.1, from coordinate 6,773 downwards.
ATCAACAATATCTGTATGAGGATACCCTGATAGATTTTATAATGTGTTATATTGAAACAAGCAATGACAGGCATATCTGAGAACTTGCTGGGTGACTCGGACTATAAATAAACTGGCTAAGCTCCCTACACCCCCACAAAATAATGCAGGTTATCCTACCTTTTCGGTGAATTTAGTATAATCGTCAGAAACCCCTCAAGTCATTTAAAAAATAACAATTGATGTCTGATGGTTAGAACTGACTTTGGAAAGTTAGAGAATGATTTTTCTGATTTTGTTTACAATGAACACGCAGAAGAAGAGGAAAGACGACAACTCAAGAAGAGCAAGAGGAAAAACAAAAAGGGAAGCTCAAAGGTAAAGTACTTGCCTCGTTATATGGACAATCTCCATATATTTTTGGCGTTTTAATTTTTTTGCACCAAAAGTGAGTTTTTTCAAATATTCATTTAAAAACAAATAATTCTTGAAAAATTGTATACAACAGATTACAAAATCACATTTACAACTTCATATTCAATCAATGCCCCATTATATTCACGGAAATACCAAGGATTTGCTTTACCGTAGCGATGGAAGCGATCTGTACTGCAGAGTGTGAACTGGTAATTAGTAGTTGAACAATACACAGCGCATTGCTGGCTTGCATGGTCACGATTGATCATTCAAAGATAATAGTAGGGATGTCCAACCCATGCTTATTTCTATTTGAACACTATACAAAGTAAATGGGGCATTGAGTTCACAGACTAAGTTATTTTCTGGGATATGGATCAAGATTCACCACACACACAATTCTACAACTGAGTAACAGCATTTTGTACTCAAAGTATTGAAGAAATGTGTATGAATTATCCAAATTATGCGGTGGTAAATAATAACCTAAATTTCTGAAACTTTTCAGAGTTCCCGTGTAAAGTCCTCCTAATACCCTGTCCGTCTTTAAGATGTGTAGCTATTTTAGTTCTACTTTAAATACAGTTGAAGAGAAAATCCTTTAATTCAGGACTATTTCGCCAATTTCAAGAAGAATATTTTAGCAGTAATATTTCTCTTAGGTATTTTAAAGATTTACACATTTTTATTCATATATTACTTTATAGTATTCATGCTAAATTTGAGCGAAATCGGTCGTCATTTACCGGCGCATAATTGCCAAAATATACATACATACATACATACATTAGGCTTCCATCACCACATTCTACCACTGAGTAATAGCATTTTGTACTGAAAGTAGTGGAGAAATGTGTATGAATTATCCCAATTATGCGGTGGTAAATAATAACCCAAATTTCTGATACTTTACAGAGTTCCCCTGTAAAGTCCTTTCAATACCCTGTCTGTCTTTAAGATGTGTAGCTATTTTAGTTCTACTTTAAATACTGAACAGAATTTATTTTTAATTCAGTACTATTCACTAATTTCAAGAAAACTATTTTAGCAGTAATATTCCCCCTACGTACTTTAAAGATTAACAAATTTTTATTCATATATACCTAAGTATTCATGGTTAAGCGAAATTGGTCGTCATGTACCGGCGAATATTTTGCCAAAATCGTATGTGAACCGACATGATTAATTTGTCACAAAAACTGGACCATTTTGACAATGTCCCTAAGCAAATGTGTTTATTCATACGCATTTTACAAGACATGATAGTAAATGCATCCATGATGTGACTTAAGCTGAATTCATACTCGTGATGCATTGCGTTTGGAAACGCACGGAGGTACATTGTAGTTTGGAGCTGAAAATTCAATGCACACATGCGTTATGCATCGTGACTATGAATTCAGCTTTTTAATGACTAAAAATAACAAGACAATTTTTGAATAGTGAAATATACTTCAGTTCATGCTTGACAAGGTTTCAGAATTCTGCACCTTTTCTAGGACTTGAATAAATATTTTCTCTTAGGTTGCCGAATTCGGCAGCCTCGCATTTTTTTCATGTGTACAACAAATTTGTTTTCTATGCGTTTTGGCACATAACTAAGCATCTGGCAAATTTTGGCGAGACATTTTTTTGGGAAAAATTTGTTCTAATTTTCATTCCATTTCTGCCGTTTTGTTTTTTCCAATAGCAAAACTGGGCCAAAAGGCCATTTTTAACATCCAGTATTTTTAAAATAAAAGTTTGTGATCCTCCAATAATTGGTGGGTTTGTTTGTTGTAATTAGTTTTCAATGAAAATGCATTGATACTGAGGTATTGATTTTTTTAAGATTTTGAATAAACACTTCAAAACCATGGTTTTTGTGATGTTTGGCTTAATTACTTAGACTTTTGAAAGTTGTCCAATCTGCCTATTCAAAATCTGTGCAGTTAAAATGCCATAACTCAGCAACCAAGTAACGGATTTTCATGATTCAAGCACCATTTTTCTTCTATTTTTACAGAGAAAGTAATGGCGCATGATTTGAAAAGGTGTACATAACTTCAATTTTCATGGTCATCCCTAATAATAGTACATTTAAACTTGCTATCGGTTTTTTGCAATGTTCTCTGTATATTGAATATGCACTATACAGGGTGAGTCAAAAAAAAAGTGTAATCTAATCAATCATTTTATAAACCCAGTTCCTTTTATTCTTTTGCAAGATTGCTCCTGTATGACATGTCATATTTCATTGGCTTTCATAGAAACTTTAGCGTGTTGAAATCAGACACAGCATTCTTAAGTAAGAGTCATTTGAGTGGAGATTTTTCTAGAACACCTCTACTGACAGAACAGTTCTCATCTTTATAGTTCATATAAAAACGGGCGAGTATAGATCAACTTCAGCTTTATAGCTCACTAAAAATAGTGTTGCTCCAAAATGTCATCATACAGCTTCTTCCCTTCTGTGTGATCTTTAAAACTTGTTGATACGCGAATAATTATCTTGCAGGTGCATGCAACTAATCATCAGAATCCCCTCAAGTCGTTTAAAAAATAACAATTGATGTCTGATGGTTAGAACTGACTTTGGAAAGTTAGAGATTGATTGTCTGATTTTGTTTAGTGAACAGGCAGAAGAAGAAGAAGAAGAAGAGGAAAGACAACCCAAGAAGAACAAGAGGAAAAACAAAAAGAGGAAGCCGGTAAGGCAATATTGAATATTAGATTTTGTCATAAGTATCCCTCAGACTAAATATTCCATTAAATAAAGTGTTGATTTCTAACATATTTTTACAAAGAAAAAAGTCATAGTGGTTTTGAAAATATACAAAAACGCCTTTCTGTTCATCATCTGCAATAATTTTGGGTTGGATGAGCATGGACAATATATTTTTAACTACTCCAGTCTCTGTTTCCTGCTTATAAACAAAGCAATGATTCATATGAATGGTGTCGATAGTGCAAATCCATGGTGTATCCAACTAAAACATCAGATGGTTCTTACACCAAAGCAAATCCAGTAATTCTTTGCCAGTCAAGCGGTAGCGACCCTGTTAACGACCTAATTATGCGAATTTAAAATTCAAGTCTCGCCAATTGAGAACAAAAATGGTCGTGAGATTTTGGGTTTAGACCAGGACTAACTAATTTAGTCCCGGACTAAACCATTTATTTGTTCTAACAATAATTGCAATGTTCTAAATTATACAAATGAATCAAATACTAAAATTTTCAGTTTAAATCTGTAATCAAGATCATGAATTATCGCTAGATTTCCCCCCAAATGTGTGATTTTCCCCAATTTCAAATTTCACATAGTCCGGGACAAAGTTAGTTCTGCTTTGTGCATACGGACCAAAGAGACTGAAATTTGCAGACGAATTACCCTCTAGTTTTTCATCTAGTAGCGAGGAAAACAGTGAAAGCGACTATGTAGAAAGTGATGAAAGTGATTCTTCTGATAAAGAAATAGAAGAAGAGGTTAACCCAATAAGGATGAAGAAACTTCTTGTTTTTGAAAATAATATTCGGGAACTGCTTTCCATGACAAGATGCTCGGTATGAAACCATGTTTTTTTGCTGCCTGAGAAGGGGCAACCTCTGGGCGGATATAAAGGCACAAGTTTGACTATAACACTGAGTTGCATACTTTGCCATGAATTCAAGTGGTCAACGCAGCCAGCAGTTGGACACGGAAGCGGGCAAATACCAGCTGAAAATCTTCAGATGTCAGCTGCAATTTTGTTCAGTGGGGCCACATTAACGAAGATATAACCGGATGGCTGAGCTGTTGCACCTGCAGTTTTTGTCAAAGTCGACCTTTTACGAACATCAGCAGAACTATTTGTTCCCCACAGTGCATGATGCGTGGGCTCAACATCAAAATCATCTCATTGAAGAGATTAAATCACTGGGTGAACTAAAACTAAGTGGCGATGGGTGCTGTAATAGCCCCGGGTACAAGTGCAAAATATTGCACATATGTGACAATGGATATGGCCACTGATATGATAGTCGATATTGAAACCATCAACGTT
>JXSR01S023749.1:42072-59315 GCA_000969725.1 Ophiothrix spiculata | reverse complement strand
TCTATGTGCAACCAAATCTCTGTACTCAAGGTGTTTTGATGGGACTCAGTAAACCCAAATTTGGCCTCCCCCAGGTCTGATGATGCCATTATACTTGGTGGTATAGGCAGTCCTACCCCCCCCCCCCCTCTTCTGTATCTATGGTCGTATTACTTCTTACTTACGTTTGAAAGAATTGAAACTTGGATTGGTCTATGACAAACCTATCATCAAGGTCAGCTAACATCACATCAGGAGCCTGTCAAGGACAAAAGAAAAAACACTTTAGCTTTGGAGTGAAAAGAGACAAATTTGTCTTGTGAATGCAAACAAAGTGTATCTGCAATGGCTGCCATACAATATATTTTGTCATGTGAGTGCAAGAAAGTCGTATCTGCAATAGCTGCCATTTGTAAAAAAAATTTGGATTGCACACTTTATAATCTCCAGTCTTGGGTCAGTGGTTCTTGAAATGGTTCTTCAGGTGACGGTGTCAACGGTTTCAACTGAAAAACCATTTCAAGAACCACTGACTTAAGACAGAGACATTTTTGAGGGATTTTTCTTGTTCTTGTGTCAAGGCATAAAATAAATATAACTTAGGTCAGCCATTGCAGATACGTTAAATCAAGTTAAAAAGAGCAGCACATTAGAAAATTTATAAAAGACGTTGAAGACAATTAAGCATGTTTAAACATTTCAAATATACAGCAAGTTTTTTCTTAACATAATCAAAAGCCAGTAAGTACTAGTTGTCTTGAAGCATAGTATGAGATTATTTTTCCTCTTTAAGATGGTGTATATGACAATTCTTAAACTTAAATATACTGGTGACCTCTTTTATTTCCTTTGGAAGCAAGTTCCAAAGCCGAGGACCAAGAGATAGCACATTGGTCAATTTGTGTATATCATGACATGTAATGCAAATGCATGAAAATGGCAGCTAATCACATCTAAATAAACAAGTTGGCAAATGCTAAATGAGTCTTATCTCATCAGTGATATGTGTACATATTAGCAATTTCCAAGATTTAATGATTCTGCGACTGAGAAAATTTTGTAAAAAAAAAAGGATTGATCTCTACATCTATCAAGTTGGGCATCCCACCAGAGATCAATCCCATTTCATCATCATAAGGATTTTATAACAAAACAAGGTTAAAACACTATTCCATCCAATATATTACAGCATTATACATGCACTAACACTGGAATAACATCAATTGTAAATATACCCCGACCATATTTAAACTATTCGTAACATTTCAAGAAGCAAGAACAGTTCTACTTTGAGCTGGATTAGGCCAAGAAAAAAAATTGTTGTGTTGCCCCTTTGAGGAAAAATTTTAAAGTCGGGTCGGTCGATCTTTTATTATTTTTTTTTTTTTACTGTTCCTGAAGGAGATTTGACATTTAAAATCTCTAAAAACAATGCATGTTCAAGTTAAAGTCATATGATGACATAACAAGATCATTTATTGGTTATTTATAATTCAGACAGGACACCAAAGATTTGTAATTTAACACATTTATTGCGAGTTTCTGTGAAAAAAAATCCTGACTCAATTTTTGCCAGATTTAGGGTCAGTCGGAAAAGGGCAACAAAACAATTCTTTTAGGCCTTATGAGGAAATTATGGTGAAATTGCCAAGATTTCAGACATAATCATAAGGTCAAAACAGAATGATACTACTAAATTGTAGATACTATGTAAATCACTTTTAATTACATCAAAAAAACTTACTAATCTGTGAAGCGCTACAGGGAAATTTTTGTGGTTGGGACAGACAACTTGTTTGACATCTTCTGACTGCTGCATCAGATCATCTAAAATGAAGAGATGTGCTGGGGACACTGCAAAGAAACCAGACAGAATTGAGATAAAACAAAAAGAAGGAAAGTTACGATATTCTTTGATCACAACAGCTTTCATTCATGTCTTCATATGATCAATGAAGATCGCTTTATACAATGAAAGGACTTGTTCTTACAATCTATGGTACATTAGGTGTGAATGACTACTTTGTTTGATGATGCATCATGCCACACCTTTGCTTCTTTAAGATATACTATGAGATTTCTCAAGAAAATAGATTTAGTGCTAAATGTCATTACATATTTCAGAAATGCACATTACACAACATTTATCATAAGTTTAAGGCTGCAATCATATGGAACAATTATAGCATATGTTATACGGGCACGTTTTTCCAATCTATAGGACCTTTATTTTTCATGATACTATCCACAATAATGTAAATCCATAATCATTAGAATTAAGAGCTAGCCATCATATTTATCTCAATCTGAAATATAGTTTTATAAACTTCATGCCTTAAACAAAAATAATCTCAATTAAACAAAATTTTTATAATACTGTTTTCAAGAAAAAACAAGTATGCAATGGTAATATTTTAAGTGTTCAAAACAGGATCAAAATAAGATATGATTCAAGATCAGTAAACCCTATTAATATTTCCTGTTGATTGTCCTCAATTTATTTTGTATTTCCGATCATTTTCCTGAAATGAAACTTTGCTGGTGTTTTGAAGTAAGCACAAGGATTGTGAATCTATCAATAAATCTATTTCGGGAAAGTAGGACCTTGACGTATATTTTCATCTGTACCGCAAAATAAAGTTTAGTGCATTTATGGCTCGTTTCAGATGGAAAGTCACACTATAGTGTTTCTCATTCTATATGTACATACTATGAATAATGTTAAGGCTTTATACAATTTTAGTTAGCAAGATTTTGATCTCAGATTAATATTAACTATTTTCTTAGATCAAGACTTATTTACCTGTACATTGCACACATGGTATGAGTTTTTGCACCAATGGTCTGCCCATCATAGGATCTACTTCATTTAATCCTGGGAACCATTCCTCTATCAGATCGTCTAGGTGATCACACACCATGGAAAGTAATCTGAAAATGATGAAAAAATAAAATGCCACACCACAATTAATTGAGACATTGCCATATTAATCCTGTCAACCTCACAACCCAGTATACTGACATTGTGGAATATGTTCCATATACCCTGCAAGACAATTAATCGGCTTCTAGTATCTGTGTTATGGTTTATTCAGAGTCTTGTCTATATGCATCAATCGATGCCCATCGATGCGCAGTCTTTACACGTGCTATGCACAAGGAATAGCGCGTGTAAAAGACTGCGCATCAATGGGCATCGTGCTATGAATATCGACAGCCTCTGAATAAGCCATCAGAGACCTTAAATGCTTGTCAATCAACATACATAGTCACAATTATCAGGTGCTTTATTTACACCAGAAAACACCAGTAAATCTTTGAATCTAAATTTGGTTGAACGGTCAATTTCTTTTTATTTACATGACAGAAGTGAAACCATTTTCGACTTCTTGAATTTGATGGGGTTTTTTTTAAATTAAAATGTGGTAGCGCTTAGAGATTACAATGTTAATTTTGGATGCTTTTTGTGGACATAAATGATATTAATGGTTTGAATATTGATGATTCAAATAATTCAAAAGACAAACACTGCTAATACAGGAGGTAAGTGGAATCCCAGAATTTAAATGGTTTTAAGCACTACATATTACTGAAGATAACTAACGAATCAACTACATTCTGTACAGATACATATTAAAAATACAAAGTGGGAGAAAGAAGGCGGCTTTATGTACTCTATGTCTTAGGAATTAGAGGTTAAACTTTGCCTCTTATTATTATTATTATTTATAAGTAACTCATTATTATATCTATATGTATCATTTAAGAAATTCAGCTCATTTTTATTTTGGTATGTATGCAAACAAACAAAGGATTCATTATGCAAGGGAAGTACTGCCTAGTTACCTATTACATGTGAGCAGTGTTGTGGGGATTATGAGCTGCTTACTTAGTGCTAATTCACAGATACCAGGTGTCCCAAAAATTGGTTACATGTAGAAAAATGATCGTTTGCAAAATCTATAGCAGTTGAAGAGTTCAAACTTTGCATATCTTATGACAAATAACTCTGCTAGACGTTTACAAAATTTAAATATCACAGCACAATTAGTTTTGAGTTATTAACAATGATAATTACCTAATTCAGAAACATTTTTTTTTCAAAATTCAACAAAATCGTAAGCATGTTTGTTTCATGTAATTCTAACCTTTGTTCAGCCCCATGTGAACTTGAAATTGACTGGCCCAAATTTAGGTTGCCTTATACCATAGTAAAGGGTAGGGTCTCATCTTTCTATTAATACCAAAATCATGAAAATCCGACAAGCTGTTACGCAATCATAACGTCATACCCCAGGTCCGAAAATAATGTCAAAATCTGATTTTGGGCAAAAATGGCCACCGATTCAAAATGTTGATATTTCTGAATGTTGATCGGTCTTTAAAGAAGATGTTAAAGGATTGCCCATAATTAAGATAAGGATGAGCCTAAACATACTACATGAGTAACTTATGATCAAATTTAACAGTTCTGTACTATAACACAGATGGTAAAATATGGTTACCTTTTTGAGTGAGCAGTTAGTTTCTGTGTCTGTAACCCGGGGGGGGGGGTACTTAGTACAAAAGTGACTACGGGGATGTGCCGCAAACTTGGGTAGCAAAATCAGGCTGTCTGGTATGCTAATGGGTCCTTTTTCTTTGCAAAATGTGGTATTTTAATGGGTCTTTTTTCCAAAATTTTCTAAATTTCAAACAAAAATCAGGAAATTTGCGCCAAATTAGTGTAAAATTTTGGAGAAAATTTCAATTTTTGTATAAATTTGACACAAAATTTGGGGAATTTGGTATATGGATGGGTCCCTTTTTCTTGAAAACTGGTATATACATGGGTGGTACTTCAAATTTCCCAGCGGCACACCCCTACCAAAACCAAACTTGAGTACCCCCCCCCCCCCTGGGTCTGTACTTTCCTACCTGTAGCCATCTTTGCTTTGTGGGACTGTAATCTTCAGTACATCAGATCCTTTACACATGGGTTCAACCAGGAAGAAGGCATCCTGAAAAATTAAGCAAAGACACCAAAATATATGGATTTCAATATGTGTACAAATCATAAATCAAGAAAACTTTCAACTGTATTGCATACGCAAACATGGTGTATCTATAAAACTCCCCTGTAGGAGAACATCAGAACACTGGACACCAAATTAACTGGGATGAAACCCAAGTACTGGAAGAAGAAACTGATTGGTTCCGGAGAGGCGTCAAGGGATCCATTTATATAAGAACTGAGAACAGCTCCCTTAACCGAGACCAGGGGCGGCACCGACTTCCGGGAATGTACAACTCGTTATTGCGTCAGAGACGACCACATGACTTACGTCACACGTCGTTCTCTGACCAATAACTCGTCAACAGCATCACAATAACATCAGAGTGACCAGGAAACAGTGCTACGTTTCGAAAGCTCTCAAAGGTGAGCAAATATTTAGCTTTGAGTACACAGTTAAATCTAGGAATATGGTGTATCTATTTTTAGTATTTATATTGCACACCATCTGCATCTAATTAGGTACAATATATTGCCTTTTATCTTACAAAATATAATTTCTTCCTTACCGGTGACCACTTGACAAAGATGCCTTCTCGCCAGTACTCAATTTCAGGTCCACTGGAGCCTTTGTCCTGCATCATAGGACTTCGTGCCTGAAAAGAAATTTAGAAAATAAAAAACAATTAAACATAATTTCTCACAAAAGAATATTTTTCATGATGGGTGTAGAGAAATCCAAAACCTGGGATTGAACCTGGGATCTCCAAACTTCTCTACCACCTGAGCTAGCTATTGGGGTACGGTGGTTTCAAAACACAAAATATTTGCACATGTGTCAACTTATGAATCATGAATGAAGCATTCATTCATTTCACAACTGATTTCAAGCAAAGACAAGCATGCAATGGTGGTAATGAAAAAATCAGAAGAGGATCAAAATAATATATTACTTGGTTCATCAAAATCACCTTTGAAATTTCTTTTTTCTTTTTAATTCAAAATTAAGTTTGTTGACTAGTAGCACTTACAGAGTCCATTGACTTCCATCACTAAATACAGTCACTTTTTGAAGGGTATATGAAAGCCCATCACCAAGCAATGTCCCCCAAGGGAGTCACTTGACTCTGTGTTGAATTACAAATGGCTGACAAACTAAACACTAACACCATACTTTCATCAGCCATTGACATGCATTCGGAACCTGTATTTACACTTGCACATGGATTTCCAAAATGTTGTGTTGGCACTACCAATGTTCCTATTCAAGAGGAACTATGATATGCTGTAACAACCCCCCCCCCCCCGACTCATTTTTTAAGCCTTCTCTGCCCCTCCTTAGTCAAGGTTCACATTTCATGCAAAGTCTTTAGTTGACAAGCATGCTTTTGAAAGACAGCTATTTCAAGCCAAATTTCAACAAGTTTTGATTCAGGTGCTGAAACTAATCCCCACAATTGACTCTAAGTGTCATTTCAGTTCTGTAGACCCTTTTCAGAGCTCATATTCCATTCCAAAGCCTCTGGTTCTAAAATTACTACTAAAGCATGCCAAATTGATATTCAATATAATGCTATCTTAAGCAAATTCAAGTATGGGAAATATTTATGCTCCATTTGTCATATGTAGATATACAAATAAAAAAAAATATTGTCATGCACATATTTACACCATGACTTACCACACAGAGTAGCTCCTGAGAGGGATATTTGATGAATTTAAATAAGAGATAAGATTATGGCTTAATTAGTAGAAGCAGAAACAGTTATGATGAAATGTTTTCGAATCCTAAACACAGGGAAGCAAGTCACTGAAATTTAAGTGTCTGAAATGTCTAAAAAATTCATAGAAGAGAACAAGTTTCCTATTCTTTTATACAAAATGTCTTGAAATCAAGACATTTTCAGTAAAATTTGCAGAATGTGGGAAATTTTCTGAAAATTTGCGTCCTTGAATTTATATAGATTGGAAAATAATACATGAGTAATACAGGAGTGAACTTCAACTTTATACCTGTCAAAAGCGGTAAAGTGGATGGCCTACATATGCAAAGGTCAAGAGTGCCCATCAGGTGAAGTGGGCAACACAGCAGTATTTCCATTGCCTTAAGCCCTGGGTTCGATCCACGGTCCAACTACTGTATTTGCAATTAGTTACCAGTCCAAACTTGTCATAGGTTTATCTCTCGCACTCTCATATTCCCTTTTTGCAGTAATTATTGTTAAAATCATGTTATGTTCTTCATGAATAAGGGGAAATAACAATGAGTCACAATATACTTGTTTTTTGAATACAACCAGGTTCTTAGTAGAATTAAAAAAATGGCACCAGATAAAGCCGTGGGACCCGATAATATCTCGGCACCCACAACATTGCTCCTGTTCTTGTTCGCATTTTTAACATCTCCATTGCTTCTGGCAAGCTGCCCATGGGTTGGAAAACTGCTAACATTGTCCCCGTGTATAAAAAAGGAGATCGTGCTTTATTGAAAAACTATAGACCAATTGCATTGACTTCCATTGTGGTCAAAACACTTGAAGTTCTTGTCTGCGACGATCTCCGTGACCATCTGTTAACTAATGGCCTTATGTTTGAAAACCAACATGGGTTCTCCCCTGGCAAGTCCTGTACAACGGTATTATGTGAAGCAACTACTGAATGGCTTGCTGCTCTTGATCGCAGATGTAATCCTACAGCTCGCATCGATCTCATATCGGTAGATTACGGTCGTGCTTTTGATTCTATTTCGCATGATGTCCTTGTACAAAAGCTTAATAGAACATATATGGACTCTCTGGATCTCTTTTAAAATGGATCACTTCATTTCTAAAAGGGCGTCGTCAACGTATTCTGTTTTGTGGTGCCTCCTCTAATTGGACACATGTACTATCTGGGGTGCCACAAGGGTCCGTTCTCGGCCCCTTATTATTTGACATATATGTCAATGACCTTCATCTACATTTGCAATCTTCCATATATGCATATGCCGACGATACCTTTATCTTTCGTGAAATCAAATCGGACAATGATATATCTGTTTTACAATCTGATATTAACAAATTAAACTGGTGGTCTGAAAACAATGCCCTTCAATTAAATCCTTCGAAGTGCCAAGTTATGTGTATCAACCCTCGCAAAGTTAAACCAACTCTATCTTATAACGTTAACGGGACTATTCTTGAATCAACTAATAGTCTCCGTCTGTTGGGTGTTACGGTCTCAAATGATCTGTCTTGGAACTGTCACATAAACAACATTGTCAAAAAGTTCAATAAACTATTGGGGTTCATCAGAATTGTAGCGGGGTGTAAAAATCAGTATGTGCTTCTCAAACTTTATCAGACTCTCATTATTCCAATTTTAGATTATTGTTCTCCAGTTTGGAATGTATATAAGAAATGTAATGTAGATAAGTTAGAATTAGTCCAACGCCGTGCAACAAGGATGATTTTATGCCAAACAGATTGTTACTCCAAAAACCAATCACTACAAATTTTGTCTGTAGGTTCAATTCCCTGTTATTTGGCCTACCATTCCATCATCTGTCAGAAATGAGCTCATTACACATAATCTCAGTACCTTCAAACGTAGCCTCAAACGTAGCCTCAAAGCGTACTTCACAGAAAATTAATATGTAACATGTCGCCTGCTCCAGTTTTGTTTTATTTTGCATTGTTATGTTTTATTTTGTTATGATTTGTTTGTAAAAGGCCTGCTGAGTTGGGCGAGCTGCGTCTTTGACGTTAGTACACGCTCGTGCTTTCAGCTCTCCCTGGCTGCTCAGCAGTCCCTTATTTTCTTTTTCTGTTCTTTATATTTTGTTGTTTAGCCAGATGAATAAAATAAAATAAAATAATATCACAGCTGATCGAAGACAAGAAATGTTCGCTAAGTTGGAATTTTAGAGTATTTCACAATAAACAATACTTTTAACATTTGTAATATTTTGAACTTGAAAGAGAAATTCAAAGTGTGCTTGATTATTGTCAACTTACCATTCCCAGCATATCTTTAGAGAACAAGTGCAGTCGTATGATAAGACGAGACCATAATCCAATAGGGATGTATGGCATATCATAGTGCCGGTGTAATAAGCCTGCAGAAAAAACAACATAAACAAAATCTCATTAGCATTCCTACAATCAAAGTAGTCATAGAATATGATTGCAAGAGTTGTAAGTACTATAGCTGCCATTTGTCATTTGCATCACAATACAATATCCAATCTTGGGTAGATCGCTCTTGACGTTCATCTGAAGAACAATTTCACAAGCCACTGACTTAAGGCAAATATTTTCGAGTTTTTTTGCACTTTCAAGACAAGGTATAACATAAATATACCATAAGGCAGCTATTGCAAGTACAACCAAGGCAATGAGTGCTATGTGGCCAGCCAGCAATAATGTGCATTATATCTAGGCAACTCCATTCTTTAAAACATGCAAAGCTGCTTTGGGTAAAATGTATTTATGCAGAAAATATTTTTGCTATGATGCCATGACATAAAGCACTTAAAGATACATGTCACGATTTTGAAATTTTAGTTTTCATGCCCATATGAAAGATCAATCAGCACTTAAAATGTTTCAATTTAAAAAATTTAATTAAATCAGCCCAGCTGTTTTGATTTTATGAGCAATTTTGTATGTTACAGTTGTCTATACTTTACTGTGTAGATATCTTCAAGATTACAATTAGACCAGGGATTTCAACTATGGTGGTGCGTGTGCCAAATTTGGTGCTTTGACAAGTACTGATTGGCACTTTGACACGCTCTAAAAACAAAGTAATACATTAGGGATACACTGAGGAATAGGCAAGTTTGGCGCTTTCCCGTTCAATGTTTTTTTATTTATGTGGCGCATTGTCAGAACTAGTTAAGAACCCCTACATTAGACACATTTTCACTAATATCTCTAAAACCGGATATGTTTCAACCTTAAAATTTCACATGGGTAATGAGAAAAATATGATTGACTTTTTGGTACCAAAATCTCAGAAAGTTTGAAAAATGTGGACCAAATCAGACTGGGCTCCAGTACCTTATTGCTTGTTTACTAAAGTAAAGTTACTAGCGTTGTGAGATCTTCATATGAAAGAATGCAAAACAATAATTTTTGTCAAACAATGCTCTGGCATTTTCCATATTTTTTACATTTATAATGAGGTAAGCATGCAGATCTGATTGAAATGAAAATAAGCACCACAGAAATAATAGATAATATGAATAAAACAAGACACATCTAAAATGTTTTCATATAAAGCAATTGAAGTTACTATTGACATTGAAATGGCTGCAGGCAGGTGAATCTTATGTAAATACACTGAAATGTATAAGCTATAGTATGATAATGTGTTGGACAGTGAAAACAAAAATCCAGAGTACAGGGCCCCATTGTTTGTGAATGCAACCCCTACCATGGATTTTTGTTTAAATTGTCCAATAAATCTTTATTTTGCCTATGGGACATTATTATCAAGGAATTCAAAAGAGTGGAATCTGTAATTGTTGACACCGTAATGTTTAGCACGGAGACACAGATTTTTTTAAAAAACAAGCTCTATAGTTAGTCAGAGTCAATGACTTCCAAAGTTTTACATGTGCACCTAACACAACTAAAGGTTCAAGAAGTTGCAATCAACAAGTGACAATCAAGACAATGGTCATTCCTATATGGGTTGACACAAATGTTTAAATAAAATGTGCACTCTTTTTAAATTCTTTGATTATAATGCAGATTTAAGATTGTATAATTGTACAGGATATAATGATTTGAAAAGTTTTAATTTTTCATTTTGCCAGTGAAATAGGACAAAAATTAATGCGCATATGGTGAATTTTGAATACCCAATACAAAGGGTATTAGGTCTGACTCAAATGGAAGGATCCAAATTCAACAAAAGTACGTTGTGCAATTAGCAAGTCTGCATAATTTGAATAATGAGTTCTTGCTTTCTTCTGAGCTAGTTTATATAGAGTTTGTAGTTTGGTGTTGAAAGTTATTTTAAATTCTTTCTTAAATTCTATAATAATCAGTGGATATGATTTATCTATATATAAGAGCATTAGCTGCCCAATGGAATTGCACATAACACTGAACAACAATTGGCAAATGGATGAATGGTATCAACATTTCAACAACTCATTGTATCTCCTTATACAGGAGCGTACCGTTGTTGATTCGTGATGAATCCACAGTTGACATTGAAATTAGCACGTCACGCACAGCACAGCGTTTACGGAAAAGCGTTTACACAGAACACGTAAGCCGGCGTACTGTTCATCCCGTGCCGGGCACTTTAACCTTTTTCAGTCGGACCATTTTCCCCGTCCCAGGCTGAAGGCATTTTACCTTTAAACTGACTTTGAAAGTAAATCAAACAATCCTTTTACATATTCTAGATAATTCAATGAGACTTCAGCATAATACACCTGTTTTGAACTTTATAAATAGCCTGGGATAGTGTTTTTGAAGGTCGGAGGCAGTGAATTAAGTTATAGTTCACTGTTAGTTAGGGCATTTTCCCAGACGAGTCCCCCAGACACCTACGGCAGAAAAGGGTTAAGCACATGCAAAGCCAGGAGCTCGGGAACAATTGAAAACGTTAAAGCAACAAACATTCACAAACTTTGCTTCAGATTCTCTTAAATAATTTTATGAAGACAAATTGGCCCACCTGTTAAGTTGAGAACATTTAGAATTTAATTCATACGTTTTCATGAATATTTTCGTTGTTGAAAGGTATTCAAACACGCTACAGAGTTGTTCATTGTGAATCAACATTAACAACTCTGCATCCGATGTGTTGGCGTATTTTTATCAAGCTCGGGTGGCTAATTAAGCCACCCTCACGTGATTAAAATACGCACATGCATGGATGCATTGTTGTTGATTCGCGATGAACAACTCTGTAGCGTGTTTGTTTACCTAAATCATGTGCAAGAGATTAAAGGTCATGGGTAGGTCACCAACTACTTACACTGAATGCATGTACACAGAACTCTATGGATGATACTTTTTAACTAAATGTAATGAAACCTGAGTTTGGTTAAGGAATTTTGTTACATGAAGATCAAAATTAGATCAGAAATAAACATATTCATCGTTGAGAAATATTTATTCAGCG
The DNA here is from genome assembly GCA_000969725.1 of Ophiothrix spiculata. Classification (NCBI taxonomy): domain Eukaryota; kingdom Metazoa; phylum Echinodermata; class Ophiuroidea; order Amphilepidida; family Ophiotrichidae; genus Ophiothrix; species Ophiothrix spiculata. Next base: position 47,215 of record JXSR01S023749.1, on the reverse strand, counting down.
TTAAAATTTTGACAATTTCAGCTGCAAAAGTGGACACATGATTGTCTTTCAAACAGACTTTTCTTTCATGTGTGCTCACTTGCCACTTTCATTGATTTGAAAAATACAGTGAGTGAGATTGGTCTGTGATTAGGTGACAAAGATATTCAATTCAAATCCACTCAACCAAGCAACGGTGTGTGTAATAGTGTATTTGTATATGTGCTTGCTCTATATTTGAAATTCGTCCTCATGAATAGACTACTTTCGTCCCATATAATGCATCTTGAAAGTATCATAAATCCAGGACTTTCTGCGCGATCAACCATACCCCTAAATTGTGCGCAGAAGATGTTATGCACCCAACCTAGGAATATGTTTGATCTAGCAGAAAGTCCTAGATTTGTAGTACTTTCAAGATACATTATGGGACATACAAAAGAAGTATAATGTTTTTAAGCTAGGAGCATGAAAAGTTGTAAGAAGGAATGACACAGCATGCAGGCTTCACGCACAGCAAACAACAAGAAGATACTGGGAATCCAATATACAAAGTTTTTAATTGGTTGAATTTGCCTTATGAATTTATATTCAACCAATCACATTGGTTATATTAGATTCCCAATATGACATGAATACATCAGCAGATCATCTCATTCATATCCCAAATACAAACTAATGTTTAGTTTAAATTAAAGAAATAACTATGAATCCAACTCAACAAAGATTTTGACTTATGGAAAGCCATCATTTTGTCTCATTTAATCTTGGACCCACGGAAGAATACTTTTTTCAGACAACAACCGCAGTCAATTTTGTCAGATTTAGTGGATATCATTTATTGGCCCAAACTTAATGAAATAATCTTTATTTCTATGTATAATTATATACTTATTTACTTTAAAGGAATTTCGTCAGATTTAGTGGATATCATTTATTGGCTCAAACTAAATGAAATAATCTTTATTTCTATGTATAATTATATTCTTATTTACTTTAAAGGAATTTTAAGGTAATGTTCTTGATGTAGACTTGAAAGATTCAAGACATTTTCCAGTTGGAAATATTACCCACCTTAATTTTTTTTTTTTTATATAAAGGGAAAATACTCTGTGCTATGACTATAAATCATACTGGCACTCAAACCCATGCTGGTAGACTTAGAACCAGTCCAGGTAAAAGATGGTTACCACGTGAATCAAAAAAAAAATGTGAACGGATTAAAACTGATTTTGACCTTGATTAAAGCACCAAAACATAAATTTCTTGTTATTGTAATAAAGCAGATTTAATAAGCTTTCAGATGCAGAAAAAATGATAGAAATCGGATGAAAACTAAAAAAGATATGACCAATTTTGTAAGTACTTCTAGCTTTTATCATAATGCTGTAACCCGGTTATTGTATATGTAAAAGATTGCTTAACTGTGTAAATCCCATTGGAATGGAAGAAAAAGAGACGTACTTACAAAATTGGTCATATCTATTTATTTTTCATCAGATTTCCATCATTTTTTCTGTATTTGAAAGCTTATTTAATTGGCTTTACTACTATAACTAGAAATTTATGATTTAGTACTTTTATCAAGGTCAAGATCAGTTTTAATCCGTGCACATTTTTTTTTGATTCACGTGGTAGAGTGTTAGGGCAGATTGAAAATATGAGGAACCCCCCTTCTCAGAAGCTGTAAAGATAACAACCCAAAACCGGAAAAAGTGGGAAGAATTCATGGAGCAGAAGCAATCACACAGACCTGATCAGGTGCACACAGCATAAAGGTCAAGGTTAAGGCCCAACAGTTTGCACAGCTAATTTGTCCCCTTTTATAGATCGTAGTTAACTTCACTTAATGTCATAAAAAATTTGAAAAATGTTATGAACTTATGCTACCTACAGAAAAATGACTTCTATTTGATACCTGATGTAAGTCTTGACGGTGCAACTACAAATGGTCTTGGTTAATAGTGATCCAACACAGGCACAATGGACATGGCTTGACACGATGGCCGAGCGTCAAAAAAAAACTTACTTGAGGACCACCTAAACCCATGTAACTGAGGAAAAGTTTTTCTACCTTCTCTCTCATTCTTTGGAAGATGTACTGTGGGTCTCTGCATCGGCATTTTGCATGGTATCAGCAGCTGAAAATCACTGATGGGAAGTGCTACTTCAAATCTGTTGCAGAGATGGATATCAAAACATGAATAAGATTTTAAGTACAGAAACACAATTAAAAATTTTCTCTAATCTCAGAGATGCCAATGATTTCATTAAAAAAAAGCCTGAAAAAGCCATCAATTCTTGAAAGATTCTTCAAATAGGGCCGTAAATATATGAAAAGATGTAAATAAGAGATCAAAAAATCATGATTTGAGCTTCTAAAAAACCTGATTTAAGGTTAAAACCTGAAAAAGTGGCATATCTGTAATCTTCAGAGTATCAAGCTTTCGTTCTCATTAATCATAAAGATTGATTTAAATATCACAAAAATGTTATTATAGGATCAATTTTGTCTTTTTTAACTGTATATTCAATTACTTTTTTTTTCTTTTGGACAACATACAAGCTTGTAATACTGAAGTGTATTGAGGAATAATTAAACATGACTCCAGTTGCTACTTACTTTTCCAGAAGTTTTCGGTATTGTGGAATGAGGCACTCGGGCAGCTCTGCTCTGGAGTACAACACATGCAGGTCCTTTTCCCTCAGTTCCTATAGAAATGAATATGCAGATATACAAATTAGGAAAAACATGTTCTTATCTCAATTGGCAAAAGCTTGATGTAACTTGGAAGAAACATGTTCTTATTATGTTATTTAAGTGTCTCATTGGGGAAGCCCCAAATTATTTGTGTTCAAACTTTATTTTCACTCATACTACCCACAACGTTGTTGATACTGACACACATTTGAAATATAATTCTTTGTCTCTTGGGCAATTCAAATATTTATTTAATGATGTTTGAATATGTTTGCATGTTGACTGTAGTTTTATGTCTTGCATATGATATGTATATATGATATTATTTTTATATAATTTCTTGTAAATATTTGTAAATTATGTTTTATATGTATTACAACTAAAACAGGGCCTTCTAGAATAGCAGTGCTTAGCCACTGAAGAAGCTACCCCGTATAATGAAAGCTTAAATAATATAAAGAGCACTGGTTTATGGAAAATACAGAGAGCAATTCTTACAAATGGGCTTGTTAGGTTCATAATCATTACAGAGACATGTTTCCATATGAAGGGTTACTCCTGATATTTCTTGATATCAGTTAATTATAGAATGGTCTATAAGTTGCTTAGAAATTGGTGAAGGGTAATTTAAGGTTCATAGTCTCCAGTCACCAGCAGATATTTTCCACCAACGCCCTATCAAGCAGTAAGTGTTTTTTGTATTCTCAATTAGTCCACTCATATTTTAGCCATAAAATCAAACTATCACCAGTATTTTTACAATAAGACTTACCTCCTTTAGACTTGTAAATGAACTGTTCCTTTTACTGAAACATCTTTGGTCATGATCCTATACAGCAATGAAGGGATTACATAAATAGCCCTCACCCCCACCCCCCTTCTGACTAATAAACGGACTGATTTCTCTCACTGCAACAACTTTGACCATGATCTTTCAAAGCCATTCAGTGATCATATCAATAGCACTCACCCCCTCTGACTAATAAATGGATTGATTTCTCTCACTGTCACTACTAAGACCATGATTTTACACAGCCATTCGGGGATTACATCAGTAACACTCACCCCCTTTTGACAAATAAATGGATTGGTTCACTGTCACATCTTACACAGCCATTATGATTACATCAGTAACACTCACTCCCTTTGGACTAATAAATGGACAGATTTCTCTCACTGCAAAAACTTTGACCATGATCTTTCAAAGCCATTCAGGGATTACATCAATACCACTCACCCCCTTCTGACTAATAAATGGATTGATCTCTCTCACTGTCACTACCAAGACCATGATTTTGCACAGCCATTCAGGGATTACATCAATAGCACTCACCCCTTTGAACTAATAAATGGATGAATTTCTTTCTCTGTCATATTAATAGGTGGGCCATGATCTTATACCGCCATTTACAGAATACCACCAAAACACTCACCCCTTTGGACCAATAAATGGATTGATTTCCCTCACTGTCACAACCTGAGTCATGATCTTACACAGCCATTCAGGGATTACATCTATAACACTCACCCCCTTTGGACTAATAAATGGATTGATTTCTCTCACTGTCACAACCTGAGCCATGATTTTGCACAGCCATTCCGGTTCAACAAAGTACATGTCCCTGAGTTGGTTTGCTGGGTCGTCATAATGGAGCAGAATGCCAGTCTCATGAAGAAATCTCACAGCCTGCGGAGACAAAAAGTAGTACTTTAATTACACACACAACACACACACACATTACGAACATTATGGACACTACAGTTTGATGCCAAATATTAGGCAATTGTTTAAATTATAAACAAGATCCACATCCATGAAAGCCTGCTAACTCTAGTTGTCATATTGAAGGAGCTTGGTCCGATTTTCCAAAATTTATTTTTCTATGTCATATGAAAGATGACCACTCAAGAGGTTTAAGTGTTTGTATTTCAGATCCTCCAATACGTTACTGTGTAAAATTAATTATGGTTACCATAATTAGACACATTTTCATATATATCTACAAAATGGAACATAATTCAGCCGTGAAATTTCACATGGGTCTTGAGTAAAATATAAGCAACATTCTGGTACCAAAATATCAAAAAGTTTGAAAAAAAGTTGAGGCAATCGGACTATTGATTGTTGCGTATTTTCAAGTTTTTAATCCTAATTATATTATTTATCAACCATCTAATGCAAATTTATCAGCACATTGCCACTGAATACTTGACAACATCATGACCATTTTTACCTGAGCTAATTCATCTTCTTCCAGCTGAAGTTTATTTTCTCGGACAAGCTGTAAGACTCTACTATGAAGGACAACGGGGACTTGTTTAGTTTCTTGCAGCTTCCTTACTCCTGAGCTAACTCATCTTCTTCCAACTGAAGTTTATTTTCTCGGACAAGCTGTAAGACTCTACTATGAAGGACAACAGGGACTTGTTTAGTTTCTTGCAGCTTCCTTGCTTCTTACCTGA
>JXSR01S023749.1:0-11527 GCA_000969725.1 Ophiothrix spiculata | reverse complement strand
ATATTGAACAACAAATTCTATTAATAAAAAGAAAACACGTTTTTTTGGAAATAAATGTTAATTATCTCTGAATAAAAATTGTATTGAAATTTCGACCCAGGGTTTTAAAACTGCATTATGAAATAACATGATCGAATCCACCAAAATTGTTGTAAGCACATGCATTATAAATATCTACATTTTATGCAGAAGTTAAAATCATTCTAATTAAAATTACCCCAAATTGAGTTTTTTGAGGAAAATTGTTAGAAATTAAGATAAAACATGCTAAAAATGCAAGGCCTATATAATTAATTTCCTAATGCAACCTTTTCTGTTAATAGTATATTGACAAAGCACTTTTAGTTCAAGTGTTCCCTTTTGTCCGCGTGCAGACCGCATGAAAGGAAGTAACAGTGGGAGATTGAAATTATCAATATAAACACTTGAGATTTATTGGCCTGGTGACACTAATTTATTAGTCTATATATCCAGTCGGCTAGAGTTTTTCTGCTGATTATCGATTTATGGCTGATTCAGTGGTCAGGCATTACGCCTGTGACATGTATAATGTTGGGTATATATATTCACGGAGTAAATTGTGACCCTTGAGTAATATAACACCAAGAATACAGGGTATCTGGAATGTATAAATGGGTAAAACAATAAAAGACACCTAGGTTATACACCACTAAATTATGTGCAAAGCCATTTATTGTCCAAATTAGGCAATGGAATTTGTAGAAAATACTCGTAAATGGTTTTACAGTGAACTAATAATATGCAATTAAATGTAAAGATTTCTTATTACATCATTTGCAAAATTACATGGTAAATTATAAAAAAATTGCCAAAAAACAAATGAAAGTAAGTAAATTTGATGCTTTAAATATATAACTGTCTAGCACTACTTTCCATGAAAGCAAGTGCACTGTCAGATGATCAGATTTAATTACCAGTTTTAGATAAAGAAGGAAACTGGAGCACCCTGAGGAAAACCTGCAGAAGGAAGTCTAGACTGCAATTTTTATTTTTAATTTATATTTTTCTGTCTTGGATGCGGGAGGAAAATTTGGAGGCAACCTGAAGCAAGTTTCTACCGGCAACCGATTGCACATATCATGCTAGGACTGGCGGGGATGCTAGTGGCATTTTCTAAAATTACCTGCTCATTACTCAAGCACTTATGTCAGGCATTCAGTGGGATCTTATCTACGGGACTGTTGCACAAGCCTGGAGTGCCCCATTGAAGCAAAAATATTTGCATTTTGCTCTTTTCACTGTGTAATACAAAAGCACACAGTTTGATAAGGTTTATAGCCCTTTGCAATTTATAACAGATACCAATTGATAATAAAAAGGTATTCTTTTTTCCAAATTCTGCAATTTCACATAATTTCCAGAATTCCAGAAATTTCCAGAAATCTTGCATCCTGGACCAGAACAGACCCAGGCAAGGCAAGAGAAGTACCACTGTGCAACTTGCTTCCCTCTTGCACACCCAAAACCATAATTTGAGCTTTCTTATAAAATGTGAAAGTTCAGTGACATCTGCCCTTATTTACTGGTGTATAACATAGATGAACAATATAAACAACATAACAGAGGGTATCCATGTATTCATGCACAACAAATACACAAGACTCATTCCCAATTTCATTCATTCATTGTAACAATCCATTGCTATGCATTTTTACAATTCAAATGGCATTATTCAAAGCTATCAGAAATACTGCAACAGGCTATCAGAAATAATGCATCAAGCTATAGGTTTCCCACTTGGATGTAGCGAGTATGGAATACTGATACCCTCAGTCAAATCACTTCAAAGTGCAAGCTTTACTCATGATTAAAGTGTGAAAAGTTTTGCAAAATGCACTGCAACCACTTCTAAGCAAACAACAATGAAATGAATGGATATGCATTACACTAACTTCACTATCTGCTGCATTGAGGAACGCCTCATAATCCTTCTGTAAAGGAAATTGAATGTCAAAAATAAAAACAAACATGTAAGGCTAAATAAAAATAATTGTTTGTCTCAAAGCTCCCGCGCGCGTTAGTTTTAGTGTGCGCGTTAGTTTTTCAAAAAGTCGAAAAACATATTTTTTTTGCCGTTTTTTTTTTTTTTATATTCTTCATAACTGACACAAATTCCATATGAACTCCTTTTATATTTACTTGCAACATAAAATTTAATTAAATTGGTTCATTATTATATTTTTGATTTAAAAAAAGGCCAATCTTAACATTAATTTTGTATCTGACATGTAAATATATGAGGGAGTACATATGGAACTCTTTTCTATTTAGAATAGCACTCATGACTTCTGTCACACAAGAAAAAAATATCTAAAAATAAAAAATAATTAAAAATAAAACTGCATTTCGCATTAGTTTTCAAGAGTAGGAGAGCTTTGAGACAAACTTTTTTTTTTTAAATGGCCTAATATTTTTGTTAGTATGCAAAACCTAGTATTGCTTAATGGTCTGAAGTAGCTATGCCAATCAGGGGTAATATTTGACAATATTCCTGTCATATATATTGGACTAGGGGTCAAGTTATGACTTGGCATATATTCATTAAGACTGTTAATTTATTTAAAATGAAAATTACATCATAATTGCAGTGATTAGAGCATGCAAAGGGAATTTACTATTGTACTGTGCACTGCATCAACAGAACCTTATTATACCATGATATAAACAAATATCTGCCAATAGTCGTGCGATAGTAAAAATATATCATTCGGTAAAATTTGGACTATATCATTCCACTTGGCTTCACCTCGTGCAATTGGAAAGTTCAAATCTGACCTCCTGATATTTTCTACAATAATCTCAGGTCAGTATTTGTTTACCAGTTCATGAGGTGACACATGCAAAAACAAATATTCTTTCTCAAATGGAGGATGAGATTTGGCAACATCTTCAGAATCTGGGACTTCCAAGATCATCAAAGGATTATATATGTGATGGCTCATCCCGAAAGGGGGGGACTTTGCAGATGATATCAATTTTGATTTTATCATTTCATCTGTTAGAGCATTTTTTTAAGCTTTAAAATGACACCTTACTTGTTGAAATTGCTCAAGGCAATCAAATTTCACAACAGAAAATCTGCTGGAAATTCTTATTATTTTCTTTATTTTTTGCTGCCTATTTTCATCAGTTTCTCAAAAAGTGTTCTGTCGCAAAGTCCCCCTTTTCGAGGTGCGTCATCACATATTATATTAAAATCCATAGAAAAGTTTCTACTACAATAAATGCAATAAAATGCACTCACTACAGATACATTATAGCTCCTACAATTATTGTATGTCTGAGGAATTAGTTAATTATTTAGCCATGCATTTGTTGAGTAAAAAAAAAAAAATAGGACAAGCATATCCAATTTTCTTTATATGTACAAGCTCATTAGTGATTTTTTTTAGATAGATGCATACTTTGTATGTTTGTATTTTAAAAGTATGCTAGGCAAAGCCATATGATATGGCCCTATGTTGCAGTTGAAAGTTTAAAATACTCCAATATACACACCAGAAAAATGAGAGAATCAATCTGGATCAGAGAAGACAGGATTAAAAACTTTCAATTGCGATACAGGGCAATATTCTCTCGATCACATATACCAATCACTATTGCACAAAAGAACTTTGCCTTTTAGCAATGGCAACTCTAGCAGAAAAGTAACGGACAGTGCTCCCGCTAAGGTTTATAAGCTTGTGCCAATTCGAGCAATTGTGACAAAGTTGAAGAGGTGCTTACGCCAAAATCCTGAGCTGAAGCTGAAAATTGGCCGAATAAAGCAAGGAAAAGAATCTCTTTTACACATTTTGAGAAACCTGTTGCGCCAATTTTGATTAATGATGTTTGAATATGTTTCCATGTTGACTATAATTTTATGTCTTGTATATATTATTTTTATATAATTTCTTGTAAATATTTCTAAATTATGTTATATATGTATTACAACTAAAACAGGGCCTTCTAGAATAGCAGTGCTTAGCCACTGAAGAAGCTACCCTGTATAATGAAAGCTTAAATAAATAAATAAATTTCCCCCTCTCCTGCGCCAATGGCGCGCCATTAGCAGAAACACTGGTAATGGATACCGTCACTTGTCAAAAACATTGTCAGGATGATGTCACAATTCATCTGGCTTTGTCTAGCATAATATTTGAATCATTGGCGATGTACTGTAAATGGAGTTTACCTGAGTTAGAGGATCATTGAATACAGATGCATCATCCGATACTAGAGATTCTGAAGATGACATTTCTGGAAAATAAATTTGTTTAAAAATGGCATAAATATGATTGTCATCATTATGATACCAATATTCGAACAAAGCACAACATTTATTTACTAAAGGGGACAATTTGTGATCAAAATCTCACCCTCCTAGTGTCCTCAATCGAAATTCAGATTTGTTGCTAATAATTAATACTTGACTGCTTACAAATATTAAACCTTTCTTGCAAATATGTTAGCATTCTTGGGCAATATGAGAAACTGCTTCAAAGTAAGGCTCTCAATTTTAAAAGAAAATGGTCAGATTCAATTGAAAGTTTTGGCACAAATTTATTAATCATTCTTCTGTTTTATTGGTAGGTAGAAAAGAAGTGAATTTATCACATTGGGATCACTGGTTGCACCTTGCACTTATAATCAGAAATAGTTGGCAAGTGCTTTTTCAAAAAAATTTACGCATTTACAAAGGTTGTTTTATCTGTAAGCAGTGTTACATAGACACTACCACTTACACACTTGGTCAGCTTGAGTTCTTTAATTTTACAAAGTATGTAATAAAACAAATGAACTATATTTGAGATTATCTTACAATTTTAGCACCAATTTTCATTTCTATTAGATAAAATGAGAAAGATAATCTAAATACACACACAAGGTCATTTACATAGTGGGCACCCATAGTTTAGGAATATGCACAAGAGTTTATCATCAATGGCTTTCTCCTCCTTTTTTCTCTCCTTGTCTATGATGTTCACCAACATACACTTAAAAAAAGGTTTAGAAAGTTTTTTCAACCGCCTATACCTCATATAGTTGAATCATATTTATCTATTTATATGCATTACTTGATAAGCTAGCAACCTCCTCTTTAAAATGACACTAAATTTGTAGAGCTTGCTTTATGGCTGAGCAATTCCACTTTCTTAGCAGGTGGGTCACAAACAGCACATGACACAAGTAACCAATATCTGTGTCAATCCTATTGATTATAATGCTATGGGGTGAATTAGTGAATGAATAAGTTGATTGTAATCATTAAGAAAACAATGTTAATTTACTTTAAATTATAGCGAGTGAAACCTCCATATGTACCTGTCCTTGGTATCCCATTTCACAGAACTTTTTTTTCACAAGTTATGATACCACGCTTTCACTAACGTCAAATATTGCTACAACTTGCTTTTGTGACAAACCACTTTCAAGTTGGCGTTTAGCATGAGTTTAAGTCAGATTTAATAATCTCACCATGATGAAGCTGGGATTAAGCACCAAAGGATCACTTTAGAGGAAGTGACAAGCAAGATGGAAAAATTAAGAAACCCTTTAAACTTTTAATCCTATCTTCACCTTTTGTTTTTGAGAAGTAAGTGTATTTACATACCTGCTCTGAGACTAGCTAGACACCGTGGGTCTTCAGGATTCATAGGCAGGTTGGCACTACTGATTGACACTCTGTGCATGCCAAGAACACTGCCTTTTCTCTCCCTGCTATGTCGTCTATCACGATCACCACTACTTGAACGCCTCTCCTTGCTCCTATCTCTCTTGATTTGGAGAGTAGATGACTCATTCACAGAAGACTTTCTGCGGTCCATGGATATTTCAGGTGGGATCAGATCTGCATCAACAAACACACAGACATAGTAAGTATTGATAATATCACATATTAAAGAATGCCTTTCCCATCTATTTTCTGAACATTTGCGGCCAACATTTTTCATTTTCCCTATACATCATAATTCATTCATTTATGGTGGGATAAGATCAGACCAAATCAGCAAATGTATCTGAGAATGGATATAGTGTCACAAAGAAATTGTTTACAGACACACATATATTCTAAGCTCACATGTCTCTTCTTACCTCAAAATGTTTTGCTTGTAATAAGATTGAACATATTAAACTATCATTGATAAGGAGCACTTCAGACTTGACCACCTGGAACCGCCGGGTCTGGCGGTCAGCCGGCAGTCGACTTTGAAGCGATCCCTTATAATAATTTGATAAATACATGTAAATAATATTGTTAGCTAGCTTATATTATTTGATTTCATATATCAATTCAACAATAATAGGAATAAAGTCAAGATAAAGGTAAGATTTATCAGACTCATGATGTAAGGATGCATGGGATTAAGAGTAGGAGTTGAAAATTTGTTAACTTGCCCTTAAAGTAAAATTGATAATTGGTCATTTTTTTGTTATTTTTTAAACCTATCCCAAATATCATTTTATTCTCACCAAATCACAGTAAAGTTTGCCACAAGTTTGTGAAAAAAATAAATAAAATGAAATATAGCATCAGTTGATCACACAAGGTAAGGCAACAAATTATGGTTATGATTAGAAGATAGGATAAAGTAAGATTATAAATGCAAAGTGTTCTACAGCTGTTCGGGTGCAATCTAAAATATATACGAACTAACATCATATTCAGTTTAATTGTGGCACTTTGATTGTGCTGAGTTCACTGGATTCAAACTCCTATCACTTTGTAGTTTCATCAGTTGTTTGGACTTAGACTTTACTGCTTGGGTTAAGAAACAAAAAATTTTTCACGTTTTGCCACATGTCACTTTTCAAGTTGAATTCAGTTCAACTTGCAAAGTGATTAATCAGTTTCCCGTGCAGTTGCCAGGGACAAGTTTTGACAAAAAAATTAGGTAGTATAGCAATCAAGTTACAAAATGACACAAGTGTAAAGCCAGCATGATTACTCAGTTTTGATTGCAATGTATTATTGTGTACCACACAAGAATATACATCTAAAATAACATTTCCCTTGAAAGGGAATAATCCAATCTCTGATTCCTTCATGGATCTCTGGAGTCTACAGACTTACCAGTTTCCAGTCTGTCTTGCTTGATAATTCTAGTGGGAATAACTCCCTCTGACACTGAACTAGCTCTCCTCTTGCCATACGTACTTAAGCGTCTGACTGGAGATACATCGGACATATCAAAAGAATCTAGTTTTTACAAAGATAGATATAGAAAGATGATAGAAAGAAAGAAACACCAAGACCAGAATGCCAAGTTTTACATAGCAGTTGATAACCATGCATTTTCAAAGCATAAATGAAAGAAATATCATGAACATTGATTCAGAGTAGCATCCATTAGCTATTGCAACCAACTGCATATTAAGAATTATTGCGATTAAGTATGATTCATTTGCGCAATTTAAAATTCATCAAGGCCAAAGTTGAATTCAATTTAACGATTCGCCATGCATCGTAACGACAAAAGCAACTGGGTAATTGATTTATCAGCCAGTTGCACTTTTGTCACTTGATTTTCAAAGCATGACAAAACTGGACAAGCTAATATAACAATTACTCTGTCGACAAGTCATCACAAAATTATAACAACTACATCAGACACTCTGAAATGGTTAAGAACAGATCATTAGGCTTGTAATGATACTATTACAAAATATTTAGTGGTTGCTTAAGAATGTGGAAATTCAGTAGAGGTGCATTGTTATATTTTGGAGTGCAAGGTGATTGGTTAGTCCAGAATCCCAATATTCAATGGGGCACAAATTTGGTGATATTATGTCACAAATATCCCAAAAAGATTCTATACCCACTATAGACCTTTTCAAAATCCATTCGGAAATCTTCGGAGCATCGATCATATGGCCGTTTTAACAACCAACCACGTACAAGCTCATTAGCATATATGTTTTTGTAAACAACGTTTCCGAAAATTCTGTCACTTTTTCAGTGCAATAAAAGTGAAAAATAAATAAACCCAGACCCATACATTATTAGATACACTAATTCTGAACAACTTTTGGCTGATTTTACCATAAGCTCACCGACCCAAAGAGTGAAATTTCCATTTGAAATCGGCTGATAAGCTTAAGATTTCAAGTCACAGCAGGGCGATCACACTAAAAGTGAGTGACTCTATAGTGCTAACGCTAATTACAAGTTCAAATGCATACGCAACCAGTTTATGAGAACGCAAACTTAACATTCTGGTTATTGTATTGAAGAGTCACTTTTTTCTTTCAGCAATTACCGGAAAGTGTAAAATCAGCTTCGGAAATTTTTGGAAAGTCGTGTTTTGAAAAGGTCTATTTAAACATATTAAAAAAGTCATGGATTCAAATCAGTTCAAAATCAAGCATCTGAACTTGGCAATTTTTTTTTTCAAAAATCTCTGCATTGTTGGCTTAGTTTCCAATATTCCCAGGACAGTATTTATACAGCCTCCCCAATGAGAAATTAGCTCACCGTGCAGAGTTCTTGAATGGTGACTGCCATGATTGACAATAACCATGGGTCAGGAAACCAATAATTCAAAGGAGCATAATCAAGGTGTGTTCACACATAAGCATTATGTTATGCCCCTTTTCAACTTTATCATGAGTGGTATGAATTGTCATTGTGAATAAGTGTTTTCGAGTCAGTCAAATTATGGGTGCATTGCTCGAAATCCACTAGTGTTTAACAGGCATCTTATGGTCATGCGGAAAAGCAATGTTAAGTTTTATTACTTCTGGTCTTAACTTGCGGGCAAATAAGTCAAGAGAAGTCACAAGTAGTTATATGTGAACACAGCTTAGAGGAATAACATAACGTGAAATTCTAACTATATAAGGTGAAATTCTTACTACCTCCTTCCAAGGATATTGAAAGAGAATAAACACACCAAAAAAAATAACACAAAAATTATTATTAGGGGTTTCACCACAATACCTGTAGTTTCTGAAAACGAGCCAGTTCTGTACATCATCATGTCTGCCGAGCTGTCGCGTCTCATGGATTCCGTTAGAACAGATTTACGCAGCACTGGCATCAAGAATGAGCTGGCATTCTGAGTGGTCAGGAAATTCTTCACTTGTGTCAGCCTTCTGGCTCTGTTGATGCGGGCTTGACGGATACGAGCTGCCAATAACGTAGCCCGTCTTCCAGTTGCTAAAAGTAAAATTAGGAGAAAAAAAATGAAAATGGTTATATATAATTCAAGATGCATCTTATTTTATAACCCACTAATTTCTACTTCTCATCATTGTTATCTCAAGATGAGAGCACTGTGATAATTTTAAAAACTTTTAATCACCATCAAGTGCAAAGTGACACTACAAAATTCCTCATGATGTTGTGAGTGCTTGGGGTAGGTACAAATGTGGTGCATGAATTAACAACATAGGCACTGTGCAGTACCATAAGGTGAGATCAAAGTGACATACTGATAGCGGGGATTACTACTGTGTATAACAGGACTAAATGTTGTAATATATCAGCCAGTTGCACTTTGTCATTTGATTTTCAAAGCATGACAAAACTTGACAGGCCGATATATCAATTACTCTGTCAACAAGTCATCACATGAATAAGTAGAGTTAACAATGATGACTGGGCAATGCAGGGATATACGGATACAGTTAGTAGCAAAAATAATCCAAAGATGTATATTTGTATAAATCACATTAATTATTTTACAATCATCGCAATTAATTGCCAGCCTAACTAATGATACAATGGTTTGACAGGTTCATTACAAGTTTTCATTTTATTATAAGATTTTTGTAAAATATTAAGTGTTTATTATAACAAATTTGTTCAAATGATATTTTCATGCATCATATATAAAAAGAGAAAAGTCTTTATGAAGATGGAAAAAGACATGTGGTTACGCGGTGTAAATTCACATCATGTCTGTATAAAAGAGTAAGAAAACAGGTCCTCCATTAGAAATGTTGGTCCAACATGTCCAGATTATTTACAGGTGAAAAGCAGCGAGGCTAACAGGAGTTATTACCAAAAGTGGGTATCAAAGCAATTGATTTTTACTGATAAATAGTTATTGTACGGGTAACCTGCAACATATTAAGCTTGTGTCCATTTAATTGGATTTGATCTTTGATGCAACACAGGAGGCAGGCTCATCATGGATTTAAGACAAAGTGTGCTCAAAACAGAGGCAATAGCTGTGGTTTGGAGTAAAAAAACCTTGGAAGGACATTTGGGCAGAGATGGTATTATACTTTGATCATCACTAAACAGGCTGGAATTGATAGCTTTTTCTACATCCGCGAGCAAAGTTAGACCCAACCAGGCGTGCGACATGGATACGGATGCGCGAGTCACACATACTATACGCACTACGTCTGCTGCTGTTGTGCTTTGTTAAGCTATGCACACATTTATCTATATCAAGTCATGATGTGAAGAGGCCCGCCTATTTAGTGTTGATCAAAGTATAGAATGAGTAAGACACAGGATAAACATTGATTTGGTCCAATTATAAAAACTTCAATGTTGTTTATGATGAAATTCCCCACACAAGGTGCTGCTGGCTCACCATCTGGAAGAGGCACTGAAATGGAAGGGGCAAAATTTCTGGTGATGGGTGTCTCTAAGATGGGATCTTGCTGGTAGTGCATAAGGAACCAATACATATTGTCAGCTGTGTTTTAAGTATTATGAAGGTACTAGCATTTGTTAGCATATGCACAATGACATTGCACAAACTACCCTATGGCATTTTCATGGTTCTGCATGAGTTGTTTTAATAACCGCCACTATAAATAGACCAATATTCTAGGTGTTTTTCACTTTCAACTTACAAATATATTCCACAAAATCTTCCCATGATATCCCTGTTGGAATTCCTGAATTGAGTTTTAAAGCAATACAGTATTTTGTTAAAGTTACAATTATATAAATAAATTTTAAAAAAACTAGGCTGTTGTAGGTTTGAGTGAGGATGCTGAGGACTTTATAGACTCACCAGGTATACACTGTATGCAGCGCCCCAAGAAGGAGCATTCGCACAGGGGACCAACGGCTTAACGTGACTATCCGAACCACGGAGCAATTAGAGTAAAGTTTCTTGCCCAAGGAAACAAGGAGACGTAAACCGCCTGGCCCGGGGCTCGAACCCGCAACCTCTGTATTACGAGACCCGTGCTCTAACCGCTCGGCCACGCTCCCCTCTACGTATACACTAATTTCCAATTGTCTCTCTATTTTGTTTTTGCATCCCTCTGACATCTTTTTAGTTGTACAGGACCCAGTATGAGATAAGTCTGTATTCACAGCCAGAAATAATATTGGTCATCCCTGTTTACAACATTCTGCTGTCTTTGGGGATTTTTGTGATAAAATTGTATGCTCTTTGTGAATAGTCTAATGTATATTTTGAATTTTTTAGTTAAAAAACCCCAAGTAACCCTTAACTAAAGCAAACCTAAACATGTTTTTGCCAATGTATTTCACAAATAGACCCATAAAGCTCTTGAGTGTATTGTTGTCCAAACTCATAACACTAGACAGGCC
>JXSR01S023747.1:101669-119996 GCA_000969725.1 Ophiothrix spiculata | reverse complement strand
CAAAAATACACTGGACTGAAAAAGGCGTTTCGCTCAGCTGTAGTGTGAGAATACATTGACCATTTCTAGGTGAAAGCACAGACTCAAAAAATGAGGGGTCATTTGGTGAGAGGATGGTTTTTGGCATTTGTTTTGAGAAAAATAATAAACAATTTTGGCTCAATGATCTAAAAATAATTGGTTATTCGGTAAAAGCACGATTTTTGGCATTCGGTGGTCGAAATTTGACATTTGGTGAAATAATAATTTAAAAATTTAAAATGGGCATGGGGTGATATCACATGAAATTATAAATATAAAGGGGTCTTTGGGCGACAGCAATGCTGAAAAAGGGGGTCTTTTGAGCCTTACATATGCGACTCATCAACACCATTATTTACAATATCCCTTGCTGCTTGTGTGCTTATTATACTGACTAGCAAACATACAATGTGTGTGTCCAAGGTCAATAAAACATTGACAAGGTACCCTAATACCTGGACTTTTAAGGGACTCAGCTGGACAAAAAATAAAAAGGAAGGATACAATGACATTATTATATTATTGTTTAATGAGTATTGTCACAGTTATCAGAAGAAAAGTAATACGCTTGAAAAAGTAAAATGACAATTTTTCTCATCAAATTTACAATTTTGATATCACAAGAAGTTGTACTTTCTTATAACCCCGATGAATAGTTTCATGGCCAAAAAAATATATCGTAATGTTGAGATTTGTTCATGATACTTCAAAATACTGAACAATTATAAATACTGCAATAAATATCATTAAAACACAGCTTACAGCAGAAAAAATATTGGGTAGTCGGGTTAACCCTATCCCACAATATTAGATAAGCTCTATTTATATCAAAGTAAGATTAAACAATGACATCATAAGATAAATACAATTTAAGATAGTAGCCACTATAGTTTAGTTTTGGTTTGAATGAGTAGTGTATAGTATGTAGAGAATCGTTTTTATATACCGTATGTCACATGGTGGCAAGTCTCTTTAAGTATAAATTTGTATACATGAACACGTCTAGCATTGACGTTAACAGTGGTAACTAACTTAAGTGCATGATGGCTTTGAGTATCAGAAGCTTAGCATGTATGCTTTTCCTAATAACTGTTAAAGCTGATGACCCGGTAGTAACAGTAGAACAAGGCAAGATTATTGGAAAACAGCTAGAATTTAGTGCTGGAGGTTTACAATATAAGGTAGACGCATTCCTCGGCATTCCTTACGCCGAGGCACCTGTAGGAGATCTTCGATTTAAGCCACCAGTCGCTAAAGTATGGCAAGGAGAGCTGAACGCACAGAACTATGGACTGTCCTGCCCGCAGCTACCTTATCCTGTTTTTGATTTTTTTACCTTCCGTAATGGTGAAGACTGTCTCGTTTTAAATGTCTTTGTTCCGGAATCAAAGGTAAATATTGATATTTTATTGTTAGTTAATGCGGTGTCGGACAAAACGAACGACTAACGTACACTGTTTTTACTGTACGGTGATGTTCGTTATGCATTCGGTAGAAACACGTTTCATCCATTATCCATCCGGTGGGAATGCGTTTTGCGTACGTTGTCATGTTTTTGATTTGAAGTGACTTTTCCAGGGGAGTGGGGTAACTGATTTTTGTGCTCGGGTAACCACTAACTATACGCAAATGTGACGACGTAATTTTTACAGTTCTTGTTATAATTACTTCGTCACATTTGCGTATAGTGTCAGATAGGGTATCCATTCGAGCAGATATAGTAGATTTATGGTCTCAGATAGGGTATGATGTCACTCATTTTTGCCAATATTTGGTCTCGGAACCGGCAGATCTCGGCTGGTTACCCAGATACAAATATCAGTTACCCCGGCCCTGGGATTTTGTTTTGTCGTAGAGTAGTTTTGAGCACTGGAGAATTAATTATAATGAAACTTGTGAACCGGAAAGTTTGTTCACTTGATAGCAGTACAAAATTAGCCAAAATAATACCAAATTCATGAACAATTCATGTACAAGAAATATTAATACGCAGTGTTTGGTCTTAATCAATCCTATGTTGTAGAATATAAGAGAAATAGGCCTACTATGAATCTCTTAACACAGTCTGACTGCTTGCTGAATAGTTCAAGGTTAATTAAGTATAGTTTCAAGAATAGAGATGAATGAAGATAGGGTAGATTTTGCAAGTAGAAACTTTCACACGAACAGCACGTTATGATACAATGCCAATATACTCAAGATTTTCCTTTTGGCCTTAACAAATCAATGAGCCCACTGAAATATTTGTGTATAGGAAATGAATCAATTTAAGGTAACCCTTCTATTTCAATTCAACATTTTCTGTTGGAAGACTAATTAGATGAATAAGTAAATAATTGTTTTAGGACAATGGAATATATGTGATGGCACACCTCGAAAGGGGAGACTTTGCCGATGATATTAATTTTGATTTCATCGTCTCATCTGTTACAGCATTTTCAAAGCTTTAAAATGACACCTTATTTGTTGAAATGGATCAAGGAGATCAAATATTACAACAGAAAATGTTCTGGAAATTCTTATTATTTTCTTTATCGTTTGCTGCCTATTTTCATTATTTTCTCGAAAATTATTCTGTCGCAAAGTCCCCTTTTCGGGGTTAGTCATCACATATACATTGTTTTTAAATAACACAATTGAGTTCAAATCAATTGCCTCTTATTTTAAGCGTGAAGTATTTGCTGCACAGTCAAAACTGAATTGAAAATACGTGTATGATAATTATATACATGTTTCACTAATAATATGTAGATAATTAGATATATTATAAGAAGCTACATTATAACGATAATTAGATCGGTTATTTTAGTCACAATTTTCTTATTTCTTACACTCCTAGCCGTCTGGGGCTGCAGTGATGGTATTCATCCATGGTGGTGCTTACGGCATTGGTGCAGGTAGTGCGGTTGAAAATCTAGACTTTCATCCGATGGTTGGAATAGGCAATATCATTGGTGTTACGATCAACTATCGTCTTAATGTCCTTGGATTTCTTTCAACTGGTACGTGTGTTTTTAAGTCTTTGTAATAAATCTTACAGATATTTATTTTTATATATTTTGTTCAAACTGTGATAATGCATGCCTGCATAACTAAGAAACGAAATTCAATGAAAATGTTCCATCAACCTTTAACCTAGGAGTGGGGATGGTGCTCATGTTGCAATGTGTATAAATTTAAGCAAATTATTAAGGTTTTTGTCAACATGCCTTATGTCGACATTTTTAAGCACATCTCTACATGTCGGCATAAAGCATATCTCGACATGTCGACATGAAATATCATTTGTCGACAAAACTGGACAAGTATAATCTCATAAAAACTTAACGTTTATTTGTCATGTTATGGCTGTTTATTAGTAGTTGAGCTTTAACGAGTGTTTAAAGTGTTGCATAAATAAATAAAATACTTACTAGTTGTTCGTCAGTTGAAACGGTTTTTAAATTATGGTTCAAAAGTTACAAAATATCAATGTTATATCATCGTACGCAGAAAGAACTAGCACATTGCTATAGTATTATATTGGTTAGTCTACGTTTAAAACGGGTAGTTAAGCTTATCCAAACAATTTTGCTTTTCCCGCAGAAAACAACTCTTTGATGTCAACTTTATGTTGATACATATGTCGACGTCGACAACAAATTATCGCGACATGTTGACATGAAAGAACAATATCGATAGAAACCTTACAAATTATTGATGTCAAAGCGTTCATTCTACAGAAAATGAATTTTTTGACTTTTTTG
Source organism: Ophiothrix spiculata (assembly GCA_000969725.1). Lineage (NCBI taxonomy): Eukaryota > Metazoa > Echinodermata > Ophiuroidea > Amphilepidida > Ophiotrichidae > Ophiothrix > Ophiothrix spiculata. The sequence goes on along the minus strand of JXSR01S023747.1, from coordinate 116,229 downwards.
GATTTTTTCGGACTTCTTTTATTAGACCATATAAGCAGGTTTTCAGTCATACGTTTGTTATTTTGTACATGAGAAGTATTTCCCGAACCCATAATTGTTATTTTTTCTATCCTTGCATGAATGGGCACGTTTTTTAATTCGAAAATGTCAAAAAGAGATCCAAAAAGTTACACAAAAATGTCATAAACGTAACCAATATTCTTCTTCTTCTTACCGAATCCAAAACGAACTAAATATCATACTTAAGCCAATGTCGGACACAGTATTTAGCACAGTCACTGAAGTCAGCAAGATCTTGGGGTGTACATTCCATAGAAGGGGGCATCTCAACAGGTGTTCCATGGTTTGAGGTTCAGAACCACATTGGCAGGTTGTGTCAGCATCTGAGTATCCCGGTTTCAGGTTCTTTTTGCATCGCCCAACACCAGATCTTAGGCGGTTAAGACACTTCCACTCCGACCAGCTTGATTCAGCGCCAGATGGTAGTTCCTCTTTGGCTTCCAAGAATGTGGATATCCATGTTGGTTGATTGGTGAGCCTTTCTTTCCATAAAGCTTCACGGAGGTAGGCTGCGTCACTTGGTTCCACTGAGTTTAGGAAACTTTTCCTTGACTTGAGCCGACTCGTTGCTGGGACATGGCCAAACAGTGGGTGTCGATCATCTGAAGCTTGCCGCATTCTCTCTTTACTGCTTGCTGCACCACGTCTGATCTCTGGAGGAGCTATGCCAGCAAGGATGTATAGACTATCTGTTGGTGTGGGTCTAAGGCATCCAGAAATCAGGCGACAGGTAGCGTTGAGGGCTGGGTTGATCTTCTTAGCATGGACTGATCTTTCCCAAACTGGACAAGCATACTCGGCACATGAGTAGCAAACGGCTATGGCAGTAGATCGAAGCGTACTTGGGCTGGCTCCCCAGGTTGTTCCTGTTAGTTTGCGCACAATGTTGTTCCTTGAGCAGACTTTGGCTTTGGTGTTCTCAACGTGGTTCTTGAATGTGAGACAGCGATCTAACGTGACACCAAGATAGACTGCTCGGTCACAGTTTTCAAGCGGGGTTCCTGACCAAGTAACATTCAGATGGCGGTTGGCGTCTTGGTTTCGGAGATGGAATGCACACACTTGGGTTTTCGCTGGGTTCGCCCTGAGATGGTTCTTCTCATAATACAGAGTTAGATCATCCAGTGCACTGGAGAGATTCTCCTCAACAATGTTAAAGTCCTGATGTTGGACTGCTACTCCCAGGTCATCTGCATAGATGTAGCGGCGAGTATCTTCACTTCTTGGTTGGTCATTGGTGTAGATATTTAACAGGAGTGGAGACAACACACTTCCCTGGGGGAGACCATTATTAAGTCGACACCATCTACTCTTCTTTTTCCTAAGCTCAACGATGAAGTGTCTGTTCTCCATCATGCTTTCGATCAGTTCTGTCAGATGGATGTCCTTGGTGAGCTCCAAGATCTTATGGAGGAGACATCTATGGTTTACTGTATCGTAAGCAGCTGAGAGGTCGTCAAAGACTACTCCTGTGACTTTCCCTTCCTCAAAACCATCTTCTATGTATTGGGTAAGGTTGAGTTCTTGGCTTGTTGTTGATTTGCCAGGTCGGAAGCCAACTTGTTCTGGGATGAGTAGGTTGTCCATTACAGGTCCAATTCTATTGAGTAGGAGTCGCTCAAACAGCTTGTATGTGTGGCTCAGAAGTGAGATTGGCCTGAAGTTCTTTGGTACAGATGGGTCTTTTCCCGGTTTCAGGAGTGCCATCACATGGGCTTTCTTCCAGATACTAGGGAACCTATGAGTAGCTAAGCAGTGGTTGAACATCTGAAGTAGCCAACCCTTAGCGGCAGGGCCAAAAATCATAATCTGCTCTGTAGAGATGTTATCAAGGCCAATTGCTTTCCCAGGCTTCAGGGACGAAATTCCCTTTTCTAGCTCTTCCATGGTCATAGGTTGAGTGTGACCAGGGTCTTCACTGTACTTGGTTCGATTGAGTTTGGTCTTGTCTCTCATCTTGCCACTCTTGTTGTTTAGTAGGAGTTGGTTAGCAACTTGGTTGGCAGTAACTTTGAGCTGTGGGATCACCACGAAGCTTGCGGATGGTTGTCCACGCCTTTTTGCTGTTCTTAGACAAATATGTTGATTCCAACAGGGCATGCCATGTCTGACGACGCTCATAGGATATGCTGTTCATCACTTTCTTCCCTGTCTCTGTTGTTGCCTCAGAGAATGGATCTTCTTTGAACATGGTGACATACTCTTCATATAATCCAGAGCTCTCCTTCGTTAGACCAGGTATATATTCCACTCTGCAACCTCGGGGTATGTGTTTTCTAGCTGTTTTCTTCACAAGTTCTGCAAAGGTATCATAGTTACTTGATGTTGGTACTATATCTTGAATTCTCTGATCTAGTTCACTGGTGAACCCTTTCCAGTCTGCTTTCCTATAGTTGAAGCGTCTCTTGAAAGGAACACTGGTTGGTCTGATAGCAGCATTGACACTCGGACACTAATAGGACGATGTTGACTGGCTGGAATGGGATCTGACACAAACTTCTCACACAGACATGCGATGTTTCCAGTGACTACAGCCAGATCAGGGTTGTAGCTGCGTCTCCAGCGGGCACTGTGGAAAGACGAAGGGAGTTTTGGGTCATGAATCAGGTTTAGTTGGTGGGAGTCCATCCATTCCTCTACTGCTTCTCCATCTTTGTTGTTTTCCTTGTATTTCCATTGCGTGCTGTGGCTGTTGAAGTCTCCAATGATGACTTGTGGTTTGGTATGTGATTGTGGAACAGAGAAAGGGAACTTGAAGTCTACAGCTGGTGGTTTGTAAACAGATGTAACTACGACGCTGCTCAATTCTACTGAGAGAACTTCTACATTGTCATCTTCTGATATGGATGTGTCTACTATTATAGCTGAGTTTGCTTTGACAAACAGGGCACTACCATACTGGCAATGCGGTTTTTCGATGGCTAGAACCATGCCGGGTACAGTTGGCCGAATATTGTCGCTCGCTTTATGTGTCTCCTGCAAGCACAGGACATCACATCGGAGATTGCTGCAAAGTTCAGCTAAGATCTGTTCTTTGGCTGTTGAAAAACCTTCCACATTTGCAGAGATGACTGTCAAAGCTGATCCTAGAAAGGACCCTCTTTGATCACTAGGCATAATGAAATTTGTAGATATCTTGTTGTTTTGGTGGTGTTAGGATTAGTTCAGCTACACTATAATGGGATCAGCTAATACACTACTACTAATTACAATCAGCTTATATCACTACAACTACATCTATCCAGGGTCGCGTGTATAAAGAAATACGGACGCTCCTAATTTGAACCAATCGTTACCACACAAAACATTGCATTTAAAGAAATCCTGACGATACAATTTCCTACCACTTTTTGGAAGTATTTGTATCTATGTAAAGCGTAATACAAAATTTGGTAATACGTCAGAGATTTTTTACTTAGCAAAAAACTGTTTCCGTCCGATGTCACAAACGTTACATGAACTTTTATTCAGGAGTATGTTAATTAATTTAATTTTCAAACGCCTACATGTCTTGACCCAACCAGTGGGTATCATTATCAACATCAAACTTGTGGATAGAATGTCTATGCTAGGTTCTGAAGCCATTTAAACGGGATATTTTTCACTTTTTGGTCACAAACGTTACTTTTTGGAATCACCCAACGATATTTTCTCAACGCTAACAGTGCCTATGCAAATGAGCTTTTGATTAATAATTCGATTGTTCGATCTTAGAAAATATAAGAAAAAACTTACAAGATGTTTTTCTCGACGTAATCTGCCGGGCAGATCTAACTGTGAACCCATGTAATCACAGAGGGGATAACGCAAATAGAAACTTGTAGATGTGGCTAAAATATTTGTAGTTATTTGCAATACGATATGTTTATGTTTAACTGTTAGGACTAAAATTCTTCATGTTATTAAATTTGAATCCAAATTGCTTATTTTCATCCTATAAAATCATTAGGTCATATCTATCTACATGCCGCTAATTTTACCAAACTACATGTGTATTAACTAGAAATATCTGACAAATAACATATGAAACCTCACGTAGTACCACTATGGACATCATCATTTGTTTGAAACCAGATCGCACGTGTTGGAATAATTATCATAAATAATAATTGACGTCAGTACTACCGCAGCGTATGGCTTTGTTATGGTTTATCATTTAGAGTGCTTAGCCACATCACGTGGACCAAATATTTTTCATGGTGCATAATTGTGTTAATCGATATTAATAATCAGCAATTCCTATCAATTTGTCCGTTTTGAACGAGTTTCTAATGATTATGTTGCAGGTGATGACGTAGTCCCAGGTAACAGTGGCATGCTGGATCAAGTGGAGGCTTTGAAATGGGTTCAAAAGAATATTGCAGGTGAGCAACATTACTGTGTGTAGAAATGGATTTCAACGTTGCGCATTTCATTCATTTAATGCCGTTTAATGTTTTTGTAAACGAGAACCTCCGAAACCCCTTTAACAAAAGAAATCACAACCAGAAATGTCATTTTGAAACACCAATCGTGGTAACCACACCGTTTCAGAGTGGTTTTGACGTGTTTAATTCCCTTTTATTTATCCGATTGTTCGGTGATAATGGTGTCAGCGCGGTGAAAAAAAAAGGATTTTATAACGCTGAGTTTGTGTTCCAGTGGATGGTGCCATTCAAAGTTTAGGCACTGATCTGTGTGTGTTTATTTTCTATAAACACATATCTGTACAGAGTCATCTAGTTGTCAATTCCAAGACAAGTGAGGGAGGCTAATATACATCAAGAAATGTAACCCTAACCTTAATATGGACGGGGCCGTGAACCCCTGAATTCCTGTTGTCAACATCGAGAAAGGACACCTCCAACATCATTTTCAGTACTACCATGCTGGAGTAATGCCATTGCCTAAAAAGATAACTCATAACAATTAGAATAGTGATATGTTCTTCTAACTTCTAACGCCTTGCGAAGTTCAGACATTCAATTATTTTATAAAAATAAGCATTCCCTAATAACGCATGATAATTTTGATTCATTTAATGGCTTCTGTAATTTACAGCTTTTGGAGGAGACCCCAACCGAGTCACAATATTCGGAGAGAGTGCTGGCGCCGGAAGTGTTAGTCTTCATACAGTGTCTCCTTTAAGTAAAGGTCTGTTTTCACAGGCAATTATGCAGGTTTGTATTATTTGACATAATTATACATGTATACAAATAAATGATTATACATGCATAACTATGTTGGAGGTTTAAACTACACTGAAAACCTAAACTTGACGGTCCAACTAGGTAAAAGCTATACCAGCTGGTGCCCACCTGGGCGAGCTTTTACCTAGTCAAGCTAGATTGACTAGTTTTAGGCTAGTCGCTCGAATAGCTTTTGCCCAGTCGGTCTTGCTCGTCGACCCAGCTCGACCAGTTTGTTTACACTAGTCGCTCGACTAGTTTTAGCTTAGGTAAAAGCTAGTCCAGATGGTGCCTACCTTGACAAGCTCTTACCTAATACAGAAAGATTGACTAGTTTTAGGCTCGCTCGACTAGCTTTTGCCCAGTCGGCCTTGCTCGTCGACCCAGCTCGACTATTTTAAACTAGTCGCTCGACTACTAGTTTTTGACTAGGTAGAAACTAGCTCTTGCCCAGAAGGTCTTGCTCGTCGACCCGGTGTAATGAAATACAGCGGCCGTGTGACTGAAATGTCCTAGCTACTATTAAATTGTGTAGAACGTACTTGTACATGTGCGATCAATAAATCATCGATTGCAACTTATTCCGTGTAGTTCAATTACACCCGGACTGCTGGTTATGGGGACACTCAGTCTCATCACACCAGTGTAGCAGGAATGTAAGTCCCCCGTTCTTATTGTCCGGGGTGTACAGTAAAGTATAGGCTAACAACTCTCACGCAACATTAGTTTCACGCTTTACTCCGTTATGGTCTATGGAAGGCGGACTACCATTTCAGGGGGACTTATATTCCTTTCACATCGGCTCTTGTTATAACAAACAACCAGCATTAAGCTTTACACGGACGGTCGGTGACACATATGTAAAGTATCATGGGTAGACGCTATATCCTCAAATCTATAATGTAAATTATATGAAGTACAGAATTATGTATAAAATTCAAAAAAGATCAGCAAAGAAGAGTGACCTTACTCAGCAGTCAATGCAGTAACAGCTGACTTAGGAGTTCTATACAGGTGTCCATTGTAAGAATTCAAAAATAAGCTTTTCCAAAGTGAAAGGAATGACCTTCGACGTGACGTGTTATTGCAATGTAGCTAGTTTAACTAATCAATCCGCCAATCCAGCCTGACTATTTTTCTCCAGAATGGTTGCGATACTCGTTTAGCATCAATTTTAAGCTCGTCGATCATGCTTGACTAGTTTTTTTTTTCGATTTTTAAAACCAGTTCAGCTTGCTCGACTAGTTTGGCTATCTGCTCGACTAGAATAAACTAGTCAAGCATGCTTGACAGGGTGGACCGACTAGTTTAAAGCTAGTCAAGCATATAACTGACCAGTTTTAGTTTACAGTGTACGACAAATTGCTTCATTTATAACTACAGATAAAATAAAAGGCATTGGGTCACCAATTGAGATAAATTGAATAGGAATACAGTTTTTGGCAAAAAACATATTTTTAGAAGGGTCTGGTCATTCGGGTAGACCATCGAATGGCATAAACTGTTTTTGTACTCTATCTCACAAACTAATTGCATAAACTTTGTTAAAGTATACATTTTATATAGAAGCGGATTTTTACCTTGAACATAATAATGATATCAAAAAAAAAAACAAAAAAAAAAACACGTTTTAATTTGTCCCCGAACTGTCATTTGTAAAAGTTTTGTACTTTTCTCCTTTTTAGAATATATCAAACAATTTCTAGTTAGGTTCTCTAATTTTGGATTTTTAGCTTAGTTTAAAACAATACCAAAAATAGTTCAAAACGTGTAAAAACAAATCCAACCACTGCCACTAAAATTGCACTCTTAAAAACTCTTTTTCAAACAATAAGATCAACACCATAAATTCAAGTTGAAAAACACAAAACACAAAAATACGTTTTTTGACATTTTTTGCCAAAAACGACGTTATTCAAACCTGATATCACCAATATGTTCTAAAAATGTATACTTCAATATGCTTTATGCAGTTAGTTTGAGAGTTAAAGTACAAAAACTTTTTATGCTAGTTGAAGGTGTACCCTAGCCGTAACCGTACATGATTACGCCAAATCAACTATTATACGCTATTACTTTATGAAGTCGTGTTCAAAAGAAACTCTTTCATGTTTCTATGTTAAACTGCAGAGTGGAACTGCCAATGCAGGATGGGCAAGTAACGCAGACACGGAGAATTTTGCCAAAAGAGCCTTTGCTTTTGGTAAACTCGTCGGGTGTGAACAGGAAGACACCAAACAGCTTGTGGATTGTTTGACTGATGTATCTGCTGATGGTCTTGTGAATGCTACACAAAGGGTGAGAAAAATGTGCAAAATATATAATTAACTCTGAATGTCGCATGTTGACATGTTTTATATAATTCAAATAAAATATGATTACACATACACAAGATGAACAGGAAGAAAAAAGAAGAAGAAGAAGTAAAAAATAAGACAAAGGAGAAAAAAAAATAGGAGGTGGCGAAGGAGGAGGCATTGGTGGTCTTGGCGGCAGTGGTAACGGCAGTGGCGATGGCGGCAGTGTTGGCAGCGGTGCTGCTGCTGCTGCTGCTGCTGCCGATGATGATGATGATGATGATGATGATAATGATAATGATGATGATGATGATGATGATGATGATGATTGATGATGATGATGATGATGATGATGATGATGATGATGATGATGAGGAGGATGATGATGATGAGGATGATGATGAGGATGAGGGTGAGGATGAGGATGAGGATGATGATGACGACGACGACGATGATGATGATAATGTTTAGAAAGATAGAGATTTTTTGATTCTTTATTTTTCCACACTGTATTACAGATGATTGAAGTGATGCCCGAGGATCCTGCAATGATTCCTTTTGGACCAGTGGTTGATGGCAATTTCCTTCCTAAGAAAGCGTCAGATCTCATAGCTGAGCAAAAGTTCAATCCTGTCAACGTGATTGTTGGTTTCAATGCTCAAGAGGGGATGCTTTTGCCGTTCTTGTTGTACCCAAATGCAACCGAAAAACCGAAATTGAATGCTACTGAGTTTGATATGTTCTTGGGAATGATTAAAATGAGTGCTGCATTTGATCCCCTGAAACGAAAGGCTCTTGATCTTGTGTATATTGATAATGCAATGCTGGCAAGTCCTGAGCCGGACTACTTCGACTCCTATGTGAATATCTACACTGATTTTGTGTTTGCTTGTCCAAGTCTTAAATACCTGAAGGAGACGGTTGAAGCAAAACTGGGACGGGTGTATGCATATTATTTTAATCATCATCCATCAGCGGGGTTTTTAAGTAACGCATGGACTGGAGCAAATCATGGAGACGATCTTATGTTTTTCGGGTTTTGTTTCCTAGAAAATGACTTTACTTTAACAGATGAAGAATGTCAAATGACATTGAAGATGATCAAATATTGGACTAATTTTGCCAAAACGGGGTAAGAATTGAAACTATTATAATAACACTACTTCATGATTTGATATCAAAATCGTTATAGAGAGCAACATTTATGCTAGTTTTACGTAATACTAGTTAAGTATGCATTTTAAATATTACCTACACTTGACCTTTTGTATCTTGGTTGTTGCTTTTGTTTGAAGATATCTTGATTACGTAAACTAAGGTTTCGCGACTAAAATGACACTCTCCACTAATTTTATTAGATCAACCTGACACGACCCCGCCGAAATTGTGCTTATGAGATAAACGAGTTTCACTTATTACATAACAAAAGTCCACAAATTATGTGGAATTTTATGTATCTTATAAAAAGGTAATATGAAACGGATTTTTTATGAGAAATTTGTTCAGTAAACGGTAGATTAGAAAAACGTCGCATTCGGTTTTTCATAATAAATGTCAACAAATCCGAAAATAGTAATTAAGTCGGTTGTTTTTTCTAGAAACCCAAACATTGGATCTGAAGAAGAAGCCACCTCAACAGAAGAAGAAGACTGGCCACAGTATACTCTTGAAACCCGAGTGTACAAAGAACTGGCTCTAGCTATGAAGAATATTATCGACCCCAACGGAAGTCGGTGTCGTGTTTTGAATGATTTCTTGCCTGCATTAGATGCGGCTTTGGGTAAGTACGTTATCAAAATAATACCTTCAGGAGATTTTTTTAATAAGATGCCGCATTTCTTCTTCAAAATTGTATATAGAGTTTATCATGTTTATGGTCCAGATACTTACAGCTCTCCTTTGGCATTACACCCTCCATACTAGTCATACAATACACTGTAGAAAAGATAAAATTGGACAGACTTCGTCATCTTAGATTACCAGGGTAAAATTACTGAAAACTGTGATATTACCGAATAAATTTGGATAAATACCCTCTAAATCACATAATTTAGCAAAAACTAAACCGTTATTTTACGCCTTTTTGTTAAATTGTCCGTTATTTTACGGCTTCCTACAAAATTCCTGAAAAATTGGGTACCGGGAAAAGCTAACTGACAGTTTCTGGTAAATTAGGAGATTGTACAGGGTATTTACCCAAATTTACGTCACTGTCTCTGTAAAATCACAGTTTCCAGTAACTTTGCCCTGTGATCTAAGATTAAGAAATCTGTCCCATTATCTGTCCCTTTTTACAGCATAATTATATTTCTAAGTTACTACAGCTTGTCAAATGTTTGTGTGAATAATTTGACAAAAACGAGACAATATATCTTATTGCATTATTATGTGATTGCATGTGTATTCCCTTTACGGCTGAAGCAGAGACTAAGCACGGAAAATTCTCATCCAACTATGCTGAAGAGAATCAAGAGAAATGCACTAAAGATGAATGCAAACCGTAACTTTGAAAGGTAGACCGTGGTCGACATTTGGCTGACAAAATGACACGCATCGAATTTGAATAAAAAGAAGTGAACAATAGAACTGTATCTAGACCAGTTAGGAGTGCAATATCAATTAAATTAAAACAAAATGAATAATGCTGCTAAATACCTGGTCACACTATTCTCTCGATGCATTCCTGATTCATCATCGGGAATGCATTGCGAGTGCGCCACGAAAGCATCATCGATGCGTAGTATATTAGAAACCATTGACTAGTCTCTTCACAAATGAATCGCAAATCCATCGCTTATGCCGCACTTCCCAATGTCTTTGAGATGCCTAAAGAATGTGGTAATGTTTCGGGTTATCGTCGCAAAAAACTCACCATACATGTATATATATTCCATCGTTGCGGCGTTAGCCTAACATTGTGTAAGCGTCAGCGATGGACTCGCGATGCATTTGCAATAAGCCTCAATGATATTAATCTTGGAAAGGGATTAAAAATGCGTTTAATACAAACAATCATTCAAAGTACACCGAGATTCGTTATAACGCAAGTACACATTTCTAGCGATATCAGGAATGCATGCATTGCCAAATAATTAGGAGTCTTGGTAAAATCAGGGCTTGAAATTAGCTCAAGAACAAGTATTTCTTATATAGATTGAATGCAATGTTCAGCATTTTTTTCTGCAAAGGTAAATGTTACCCGAACAACAACATGTACAAGAGCCATAACATATTTTGGTTCAAATGTTAAGTAATAATAATGTATTATTAAGTCTGAAAAAACCGTGTGTGCAATTTAATTTTAGTTTCTTCAAAAAGGATAAAACATATGAATATGTTGTTGTGCCATCACGACGTCAGATAATGGCAAGATTTTTTTTGTAATCAATATCAAATGTTTAATCTTTAACGGTATTCCTATGCAAGTCGTAATTGAGGTCATAGTTAATCTAGATGGACTTTGTGAGGTCCACCTAGATGGACTAATTAGGTCATCGAAAAGTATCTCAAAATGATAGTACTAATTTTGATGAACATGGTTGAAATACCTCTTTTTACACAGTAACAAATAAATAATTTCATGTATTTCAATTTCGATTGGTGTGTAATAAAAATGGGTCATTTCTTTGTACTTAAAATATGCCTTTGCGTTAAATCAACATATATCTTTGTATGCTTGTGTAAGTTAATCATTTTCTTTACTTTAAACATTAGATTCTGCTCTAAACAATTGCAGTCCACTTAAAATGTCTCCAAGACATAAACATCCTTGATATTTGAAGCCGGACAAGGTTGAAAATGTAACCCTCTTTGTGACCCTTGACCCCTATTGAAATGTGAGCAGACAGGATCACCATTGGCACATTTGATCGGTGCAAATTGAACAATTGAACGTTTGAAAAATTGACGTTTGTAATACCCTCTGACCCCTTAGGAAAGGTCGACCGATGGAGTTACCATTCACACTTCAAGACGAAGAATATTAAACCTTAAACTAAATTTGGCTTGCCAATAGGTGCTGAAGGTGCGAAGCACCACCAAAATAAGAAAGAAAAGAAAATGAAAAAGAAAAAATAATTTATAGTATGACAAATGTGTAAAAATTTATACATTTCAGCCTGTAATCATAGGCCTACTCTTGAATTTTAAATCCAATTGAAATAAATAGCTCACTCATGTCTTAAAGCAGGATGCAAGAGCACTTTATAGCACTCCCTGAGTGACAACGAAGACATTATTGTCTCGAGATTACTATCTAATCTTTTTGATGAAAACAAATAAAAATAAACATTTTGATTTTGGGACCCTTAAGGTCGCATTTAAGAATACCCAGGAAGTTGGATTGTTTGTTCACCATCGGGGGGGGGTCTCAAGTTTGAGTAGAGATGTGTCTATAGTTAATTAGAAATGCAACCAATACAACTATCAATTAACAAGAAAAGATTACCCATATATATACCAAATGTCGCAAATTTTGATTTTAAAAATTGAATTTTTTGATAAATATGCGCTATTTTAGCACACATTTTCTAGGTTTGTGGGAAAATGCTAAACATTTTGCAATATTGAGCAAACTTTTGACAATTTTTAAAAGTTGACCCATAAAATTACAGAATAGCGAAGAAAGGGACCGATTAAAATACAAGACAGCCAGAATTTGCAATCAACACGTCCTTACAACCACTTTTGTACAAAGTACCACCCTCCAGGGACCTACACAATGCAAGTTCAAATAAAATCTGTCACTACGTGCTTGCTTATCTTATTTACATAATACAATAATGTTTTCAATAGCCCCGAATGTGCAATGTCATGATACTCAACTTGTGTCTTTTAGCAAATATTAGCCTACTATGTACTGTAAATATGCCCAGTTTGGAACAAAAGCAGTGTCAGCATTGGATTTGGGAAAAAAAGGTAACTCCCGACCGACCATATAAAACAATTACAAAATATGTCTTACCAAAGCCCTACAAGTTAGTAGTAATTTCAAAACCCAACTCTAAGAACCGGTTACATAACCTGTGTTTGTTTCAAACATATTTGTTATCCAGTCTTAGGTCAATGGACTATCTTGGTTTTTGTTTGCTTTCCATACCCGAATATATTTATTCTATCTACATGTGGAAACGGCAACCTTAGCCAATGCATTTGTAGTTAATTTGTCACAGTAAAAATGGAGCTAAATATCGGAAAATTGACGTGTTTGCTTGTCCTAACGACAATAATTAAGGCTGAAGACCCTGTAGTAACTATAGAACAGGGTCAGATAAATGGAAAACAGCTGGAATTCAGCGCTAGAGGCTCACAGTATAAGGTGGATGCATTCCTCGGCATTCCTTATGCGGAACCACCTGTTGGAGAGCTCCGGTTCAAGCCACCAGTTGCTAAACTATGGGAAGGAGAGTTAAACGCGCAGGATTATGGACCGGCCTGTCCTCAATCCGTATGGCCTATTTTTGACATGTTTACGTTGAAGAATGATGAAGATTGCCTTGTTTTAAATGTCTTTGTTCCAGAGTCAAAGGTAAAGTCATACAATAAACTTCATTGTGAATAACATTTTTCCTATTTAACCCCGAAGATCAGAGTAAAGGAAGTGTTCAAAGTGCTCAATAAAAGTGTAACAATTTCAACCAAATTTGTAATTCTGTTTTGTTTCACATTATACTGTTTCTTACTTTTTATTTCATTCTATTTTTTGATGTTATTTAAATATATTCTTCATTTTTTTTCTTGTTAAAGTTTTTTTAATAGATTTATTTCAAATGAGCTTTATGATAGGAGAATCAACATAATGGTGAATAAAATTCAATATTTCAAATTTTGAAACTTATCAGCCTACAGGGGCTGCAGTGATGGTGTACATCCATGGTGGCGGTTATGGCATTGGTGCAGGCAGTACGGTTGAGAATTTTGACTTTCATCCGATGGTTGGAATCGGCAATGTCATTGGAGTAACGATCAACTACCGTCTCGGAGTCCTTGGATTTCTATCTACTGGTACGTATGGTGGCATTTATTTTCATCAGTTCTATTTTGGGGTAATGCATAAAACACTTTACCAAAAGAATGATCTTGGCGGTTTCCACATACTGGTTGTATACTAAGTCATTTTGTGTTAAATATTTTGACAGTATTTGTTTTGTCCTCAGATACACTTGATAAAATTTAGATCTTAAAAATGGATACATTTCTTCCTCTTATACCTCATTGTTCTCAAAAAGGGCGAGTTGATCTCCGAAGAATCGACTCAGGACCAAATCCTTACAAGACGGGATCACATAAAACTAATGCTTCTATTACAAAAAATTTAGAACAAGTGGTATCGGATCTTTTTGTTTTGGGTGATTGGTGATTTTCTTAAAAGTATGGTCACAATTCCGAAAAAATGAACAAAAATGTGTAAAATACAAAGCTAAGCCTTTAAAGTAATCAATTGATTTCACAACATTTTTCCTTACTGTGTCTAGGTGATGATGTGCTACCAGGAAATTTGGGCATGCTGGATCAAGTGGAGGCGTTGAAATGGGTTCAACAGAATATTGCAGGTAACTTGAAGGTATTTAAGAAAGGCTGTTTAATACCACCTTATATTATTGTTAATTTTGCAAACGAACGATAAGTTCGTTACCACTAGAATTTGATTTGCTTCATGAATTTGAGACCAGGGTATTGGCATTTTTAATATACCAGGTGTCCCAAAAAACTGTTACATGTAGAAAAATGACCTAGTGCTAAGACCTATAGTAGTTAGAGAAACGAAACTTTACACAAATTATTTAACAACCCTCTTTTAGATACCCGTAAAATTTTAATATCATAGCGTTATTAGTTGTTGAGTTATTAACAAAGTTAGATACCTATGTCAGAAACGCATATGTTCAAAATTCAACAAAATAATAAGCATATTACACATTTTGTGGAATTTTAATGTGTATTTTTTTTAATGATCGTGATCAGACTTTATATTAAACCAAATTTGATACAATTTTAATTGAATATTAACTGAACTCTCTTTTAGAATATCTATTA
>JXSR01S023747.1:12716-23782 GCA_000969725.1 Ophiothrix spiculata | reverse complement strand
TACTTGTCAGGCCCTAGGGGCACCAGCAGAGATGTGAGATGTAAGCGCTGACTTGTGTCTAGGATGTTTTCCTCTCTGAATGCATAATCTGTGAGGCAAGTGTTCTAGATTAATTGAATGATATCGATAAAGAAATTTATACTTGCTCTTTCTGACTGAACAACCAATATATACCTAAGGATATTGGCCTAGTTTTAGATACTTAACGTTAACAATATTAATAACTGCTTTTGCGATTTTACTCACTCTTAACTTTTAGGGAAAAGCATAGATATTGACAATATCACACCAGTCATGTTGTGTGCATATTGTTTAACTATTCACATGGTTAATTTGCTTGTTAGTTGTAGATGTATTTTGTTCTCCAGACGCAAGTATTATTTGTTAATTTAGGGACATGTTTGAGTTCAAATGTTAAGTTTACGTTTTGTTAACAAATTGCTCGATTTCAAACAATGTGAAAATCATTAGGTACATTTTGCCCCTATAAATTTAGCAACTCGGAGAAGATTATATTTTCCTTTTTAACATAATAGCTGACAATCTATTTCAAATGTGTTTTGAAATTGGTTTGTGTTCAGATAATAACATAACTTTCAAGTTTGTAAACCATGCCCCACAGACAAGTTATGCTTAGATGTATCTTCTGAATACATGTATAAATCTGTAGAACAAAGTACCGGGACAAAGTAACAGAAGAGTTTAAGAAAAATGGTTTGAACACAGCTACTAATTCCAGACTCTTTTCAAACCCATTAGACCTATCCAAAAAGGACACAGTTAATTACAGCCCAATTCCAGACTCTTTTCAAACCCATTAGACCTTTCCAAAAAGGACACAGTTAATTACAGCCTAATCCCCAAACCATTGATTTTTTTAACAACTCTTTTATAATGGGATACCGGGTATTTTGAGGAGATATCGGGTGTTTTTTGGCGTGAATTCTATAAGGGATACCTGAGCGTCATGTCATGCTTTTAGTTCAGTTTTAGCTAACAAATTCTACACTTACTAATTCGTTAGGGGATCAATTGAAAAATTAGCATTTAAATATTACTTCGTATTATTACAAAATTTAGTCACCATTGACAAGACACAAACCTTACAAACACCTGATATCGCGATATGTTTCGGGTGCTCACCGCTAAATGTACTCCTTTGTACTATAAGGAATCACCACGTGTGACAAAAGTCTCTTGAAAGCAGGCCAGCTATAGAAATGTTTACAATATTGACGTCACGATATCGATTCAAGAAGTTGACTTTAAGCTCCGCCCTCTTCTGATTCCTATTTTTTACCGTGAGTTTTCATGGGGAAAGCGCTTGTTTTTAGGAGAATTAACCAATAGCAAACCGTTTTAAGTTGGATTAATCATCACTTGGTTATCTGTATTTTCCCGGAATGCTTTAACTTACCTTGTGACTGCTTTCATTTCCGAGTAACAGCTAATTAAGTTAGCATATATTTCACATGATCTTCAATGCTGAAAAAGTTTTTGCCGCTGAATTTCGTAACTGCTTTGTCATTTGTCATTAAGTTTTTTGCATTATTTTACCATTATCATACAATCTTATAACCTTGCCGGGTTGCTATACTAATCAAGGATTAACCCTAGTTCTACGAATGGGGGGGGGGGGGGGGGGGGTTGTATCAACCCCCCCCCCCCTACCGAATTTGTTTCTGTCGCTAAAAATTCCTCGCGTGATTCTAAAAAGTACATTTTTAGATATTTATATAGCAGATATCCATTTTAAACTTGGTATTTAGGTAAAACTAGTAATTTTCTACAATATTTAGCAAAAAACCGCATGAAAATCGGATATTCCTGTGATTTTTCGAACAGTTTCAACCACGTTTCATTCGCCTTGCGCAATACACGTTTCTTAACGTATTTAGATTCACCTTGTATTTATCAGCCGGTAACGTAGTGTAGTGGTAGAATTCTCGCTTATCGCCAAAAGAATCACGGGTTTGATTCCTGCATGCTGCCACTTATTTACATTGTTTTCTTCTTTTCTTTTTATTTCAATTAGATTCAATCATTATCTTTGACTTGTCACTCTCTATGATACAATTCTCCTTTTTTTTGTTATTTTTTTTTTTAAATTAAAATAACACATGAAAATTTGTTAATTTAATTAGGTATAGGACAAATACGCTTTTGGTCTAGCAAACGTTATTTCATTTTTGGACTAGTGGGCTGTTACTCTATTTTTTTTAAGTTTTTGCCAAAATCATGTAAAATCAGCAGGCTTTATGACTCAAAATTAAAAATTTTGGTTCAAGTTTTAAAGAACATGTCTTAGTGCAAATTTTCCAAGTTTCCTCTCAATTTGTCGGATTATTTTAGGGGGAATTTAAAAAAAAAATCACCCGATCGGCCTTACTTAAAAATTTTGCCTGGCCGTAAAGCGGGTTTTGGTTTTTCCCAACGCCACAGCAATTCTACATAATAGGCCTAATATATGGCGACACACCACAATAGAGCTTCCCATTGACTAACTGTACAAAATGGCTTCCTAAAAACACCCGAGAACTCCATAATAAAGCAACTGGTTGCTTCAACACTGCCCTTTCTCAGATGATTATCTGAGAACACAAAATGATTATGAATGTACACCTTCAAGGCAAAAATTTCAAGAAACTGGACGCTGAAGTATAACGCCACCCTATCCGTGACAGCCGAATTTTGTATTTCCAGAATCAAGCGCAAATTAAAGAAAACCCTTTAAATTTTACCAAATTAATCTGGAGATCAAAAATGGCATCAGAGCATCTTGAAATAAACCTAATTTTATAATTAGAACAAAATATTGACCAAACATATTGCCCTTCCTTACGTTTTGAAGTCCTGTTTTTAGAAGGGCAGTCAATTTTGCTGATTTTAGAAATGCCGAATTGCGAGTGCTAGTTATTAAGTGTTGTGCGCCCTGCAGGAGACATGTTTATTGTTTTGTGTTTGAATTGATATATAAAACAATTTCAAGAAAGTTAAACTCGATTTTGATCACGCAATTTAATACAACGGCACTGGAATCTATCTTGACCCATGAACCGAAATAGTTAAATCTATGATCTGGGACATTTCGGGTTTAGTAACTGTGGAATGGCCACTTAAGGTCATCTTTCTTACTCTTTGTAATAGCCATTTACACTGGGTGTCATTCAGTGCAAATGTGGGATAGTCTACTACATACGATCTACGAAATCGAACCTGGGTGCAAACTTTTACCAACTCGCTGAATCACCATTACTTGCCGAAAACAACAGACAAACGACGATTTCAAATCTTGAAAATGTCTTCTTTAATATCATGGTACTTTAAATCACTGTCGTTTTGTCATTTTAGCATAAAAGATGAATTCGTGCGGTAGAACAATTGTGTTTTACCACGGGTTCAATACGCCATGTTTTTATCCAGCGCTGTGTTTATATCCAGGGCTGTCATTATCCAAAAACTTTAAGGACCCAGATTTTAACCTAAGTTGCCGCAGGTGGCGCTTAACTCAAAAACACATTAGTGGAAAAAAAATTCCTAAAATTTAGAACAACTTGAAGATTGGCACCAACATCCCCTAATTGTGCTTCAAACCCACAATTACTTAAATTTGTGAAAATTCGGCGGTGCCAAACGATACATAAGAAAAACACTCCAAAAGATGTGCTCACAAACGGTGAATACATGGAAAATTGAACTATACCAAAAAATTAAACAAAATCTTGTATCCACTCAAAAAATCTGTCTTGAGCAAGTATCTTGATGTACAAATAGACTGATCCAAAAACAAAACAAAAGAATTTTGTGAATTTGTCTTCTTTAACAAGTTTCCAAAAAATGTGTAATGCAAACATGATCAAAAGATTCATCATGAAATCAAACTATTAAAACATCATTCATTTTAGAAAAAAATCCAAAGCTAATTTGGTGCAATTTTGGTTGCCAAAAATCTCAAAATGACTAATTTGAGTAAATTTTGGTAAAACAAATCACTTTCTTTCAATAGCATAAAAAATCATAACACATCAGTCAAATATCATTCAGCTTGACTCTATGCACAAAACCACACAAAATTTAGTAACCAAACTGTGCCTATGTAGTGCCAAGTGAGACATTACCAGATGAATTTTAGAATCCAAAACAAACAACTTATCAAGTCAATCTGAATGCATTTGACTAAAAAACAATAGTAGCACAATAAACTGTAGAGTTCAGCAGCTATATTGATGAACAATCTCCATAAGGTGGTACATGTAGCTTCCAACCAGACTTTACAAGTCACAGAAGTTCAATGCAATATCCAAAAGAGTCTTCACTCTAAAGCATACAATGTAAAACTGGGTAGATTGCTGCTGTAAAAGTGCTGGCAAAATAATATTGTCAGAATGTGCCAACCAAACGTAGAACCAAATGAAGTACTTTATTGTGAACTGGATTTCTCTGATAGTGCAATGCGGTATCACTAACATTCTGTTCTGTAATCGCAAATGCATCGCAAATGTTCTAAGCTTCATGTCCATATAAGTTAAGCTGTATGCATGCAAGTCTTGATACTGTGGTCAACCTGAGACATGTGTCTGAATTGTGCACACATTATGAACCATTGAATCCTTTTATGCAAGAACTTATGTCAAGCGCCAAAATAAATGTACCTGTAAAACAAGCCTAATGATGTCATTCCAAAATGACCAAGGAAAACACAATGGCTTGACAGATCCCAAAAATTAAAGAGATTTGTGAGAATTTATCACAAACAAATCTTTGACCTGACCTAAAGTGCATAATACAAGTACATGTGTCAACATGAACACAATTTAGGCATACAATATCAGTTAGTTTCCAGTTTCCATCCAAATAAAGATGTGCGATCTGACTGCGATGTGACTTGAGTCCTATAAAAAGAGTCAAAGTAGAGTCAGCAAATCCAACGTCAGCGAAAGCACTATTGGTGTCGCAATATCTCTTGGCGTCACAATAACTCCTGGTGTCGCAATAACTCCTTGAAACATTAACATCTTCACAATGTCCAATGTCTAGATGCAAAACTTGTCAATCAGCTTCACCTTGATTATCCATAATCTTAGATGACGATTTCCACAGGATATCCATAAACAAGCAAAAGTTTCAATGCAGTAAACATTGATGTGCTCAACCTGGGATGTGGAGTGGGGATTATTCATGCACAGATAAAGAAGATCTATCAAAGATTTTTCTTCCAAGTGTCAAATCAAATTGCTCCAGTAGATGGCAAGTTTCCATTCAAAATGTAAGCATGCTATAGTCTTAGAGAGAGTTCAAAATGATACTCCTTTCAGGTTCACAAAAGGGGGGGCTGCAAATTGTCAAAATGCAGCAACGTTCGAAGATTGAGGAGTTTCCACAATGCGAGTTAACTTTGCACATATCTTCATCATTGAAAGTTAAGTAAGTAGGTTCATGTAATTGAACTAGTAGACTTTCAAAAGTTCTGTTAAATTCCAGTCCAACAGTAGATTGGGCATTAGTACTAGTTTTCACGTGCACGCTTCATGTCAAAGGCAAGTGAACGGCATATTGCATAACCATACAATAGCTACATACATATCACAGCTTGTGTGAGTCTCAGAGATGTAACATAACAACAATTAAATTTCTTGAAATTTGCAAAAATGCCATTCAAAAAGAGCAGTTTCAAATACTTTTGAACTTGGCTTAATTTCCAAAAAATATTTTGTGAAAACTTCCAAATTCATTAAATTACCTGAAAAGTTACATCACTGGAGTATGACCAAACATAAAAAATTCAAACTTAAACTTAAAGGCACTTTGTACCCTCCCTGTTCATGTCATGAATGTGCATGCAATGCATCGTGAAAGTAATGTTGTTGAATCCATATTTTGTTTGTAACATGCATAGGCCTTCAGAGGCAAATTTACAAGTCAAGTTTATTTTAAGGTTTGACTTGTCTTCCAGATCTGGTCCTGACCTGATCATGGGTTTTAGAAGATTCATTCTTCTTTGTTACTGGTTGCGAAGTTTTCACTATTGGTGACGTTGTGTCGTTGTGTGAAGTCACAACAGTTACTGGTGCCTCGTCAAACTCCAGAAGAGTGGTCAGCTTGCTGACAGGACGAATGTACATCCCTGTCTTGGTTCTAACTTTTACAACACGGACTCGTCCTTCAGAATCAGGCATCGGCTGTTCTACCTTGCCCATTGGCCATGAACCTCTGGGTTGAGAGTTGTCAACAATGAGAACGATATCTCCTACTTTGACATTTGGTACTGCCTTTCCCCACTTCTGCCTTTCCTGCAACTGCGGTAGATACTCTCTGATCCAGCGCCTCCAAAACAGATCGGATAAGTATTGTACTTGTTTCCATCGCCGTCTCAGGTACTGATCTTTGGAGGTTGAGAGTGCCGGTGGTAACACTGGTTTTCCTTTCATCACTAGCAAGTGGTTTGGGGTCAAAGCTTCAATGTCATGTGGATCTTCTGAAGTCCTGGTGAGTGGTCTACCATTTACAATGGCTTCAACCTCGCACATTAAGGTAGTTAGACCTTCATCCGTTAATACCTGTTCTTTTAATACTGAACTTAAC
The DNA here is from genome assembly GCA_000969725.1 of Ophiothrix spiculata. Classification (NCBI taxonomy): domain Eukaryota; kingdom Metazoa; phylum Echinodermata; class Ophiuroidea; order Amphilepidida; family Ophiotrichidae; genus Ophiothrix; species Ophiothrix spiculata. The sequence goes on along the minus strand of JXSR01S023747.1, from coordinate 17,200 downwards.
ACCTTCCTTACAGTTCGAATTTGGCGCTCCCAGACACCATCGAAATGACTTCCGGCCGATGGATTGAACGTCCAGGTTACTCCCTTCTGCAAGCAAGCTTGATGGATCTTGGATTGATTCCACTTGACGATTTCATCACGGAGCACCTTTTGTGCTGAGACCAAGTTGCTGCCGTTATCTGATCTTAATTCTTGGACTTGTCCTCTTCTGCTAACAAACCTCCTGATAGCATTAAAACAGGAGTCTGTATTCAGTGAATCACCTACTTCCAAATGTATGGCTCTTGTAGTGAGGCAGGTAAACATAATGTCGTACCTCTTCACCATGGAACGTCCAACTTTCACCTCAAATGGTCCGAAATAGTCAACTCCCACCTTAGTGAAAGGGGGATCATCTGGAGTAACTCGATCAGCTGGTAAGTCAGCTATTTTTTGACTCTCAGTTCTTCTGTACTGTTTCCTGCATACCATACATCTGCCAATGATCTATCTACACATTGAATTTGCACTTGCTGCCCAGTACTTCTGACGGAATTGTGCCAGCATGTAATTTCTTCCAACTTGTCCCTTACACTCATGGATGTCTTGCAGAATAAGATAGGTAACATGATGGTTCTTTGGCAGTATACTGGGGTGCTTAGACTCTTACATACATACATACATACATGAGGCTTTTATATAGCGCCATTTCATTTAGATCACAGCGCTGAAAACAAAATCAAAAAGCATGAAACAAACACAAACTAATTGGGGGGAAAATTAAAAGACAAAACTGAAGCATGCAGAAAGTTACTTTGGGAAAAGGTGAGACTTGAGACCTCTCTTAAATCTGGCAACTGTGCTGGCAGTGCGAAGAGATTGGGGCAAGGTATTCCATAGTCTTGGTGCGTAGTAAATGAATGCTTTGCTAGCAGCTGACTTCAGTGTCCTGTTCTTAATTTTGTGGACAACCAGTCTTGTTTCGTCAGAGGCAGATCGTAATCCCTCGCGAGTTGGTGTATACAAAGCGAGACATGAAGCAAGGTAAGCAGGTGCAAGACCATTAACACACTTGTAGACATAAAGAAGGATCTTAAATCTCTTCAGGCATTGCAGCTTTGTTGAGCCGCCCTCCAACCCGCAATACTCCATCAACTAGCTGTGGATCCAAACGATGGAGAGAGCTTGACTTTGGAACCTGCTCATTTCTTTCTAGTACTGCAATTTCCTTGGGAAATGTGATACGCTGGACATACTGTATGATAGCAGTTTCAGACTCCTTGAGATCTGTGTGAGTAAGCCATTTGAGCAGAATCCTATGCTTCACCTTAAGCAGCCATGCTGCTGCTCTTTTTAGCCTGTACCAGCTTTAGTAGTATTCAAGCAGTCTGTCCAGAGCTGGCTTCACCTCATTCACCTGAATAGTGTGTACTGCTATCTTCTTAACCTCAGGATCATCATCGCTGGGTTCATTGTTGGGATTGTGTGGCTCTTCTTTAGGCCACTCGGCTTGTTGTCTAGTTAGGAATGAAGGTCCATTAACCCATCTGTCATTCTTGAGGAATTTCTCAACTGTAAGCCCTCGGGAGCACTCATCGGCTGGATTGTTTGATGTGTTCACATACATCCATTGGCTTACTTCAGAACCATCTCTGATAATGGCGAGGCGATTAGCCACAAAGGTTTTGAACCTCTTGGTGTCACTTCGGATGTACTGTAATACTGTTGTACTGTCAGTCCAGAAGTGAGTGCTGTTAATGTGGAATTGCAGCTCCTTGTGTATCTAATGGTTGACCTTTACAGCTATTGTTGCCGCTGCCAATTCTAGTCTGGGTATAGACACCTGTTTAAGCGGCGCTACACGACTCTTACTCATGACTAGTGTACAATGTATGTCACCATCCTGGTTTCTGAACCTCAAGTACGATGCAACTCCATAGCCCAGCTCACTTGCATCACTGAAGTGATGTAGTTGCACTTCAACTGGACTCCCAAACATTTTGGGCACATAACATCTAGGTATTGTGAATTCTCTTCAGCCACTGTTCCCACTGGAGTCTATACACTTCAGGAATTTCTTCATCCCATGACAGCTGCATCCTGCATAAATCTTGAAGGATCCTTTTTGCAGGTAGTATCACTGGTGCCACAAAACCAAGCGGGTCATAGATAGAGCTGGCTATTGACAAAATGCCACGCCTAGTTGCTGGTTTGTCCTTCAACTGCACCTGGAATCTGAATGAATCCGTTTCCAGACACCAGAGAACTCCTAGAGCTCTTTCCATGGGGATTGAATCCTGAAAATCCAATGTCTTTACTCCATTGGCTCTGTCCTCCTCTGGGATGGACTCAATGACTGTGTGACTGTTTGATATCCATTTTGTGAGCCTAAATCCTCCTCTGTGACATGCTTCGCGCAAACCTGTAGCCAACTGGACTGCTTGATCTTCAGATGCCACTGATCGCAGACAATCATCCACATAAAAGTTATTCTGCAGTGTGCTCACTACATCTGAGTCAAAGTCTGCCTGACTGTCTAAAGCTGTTTGGCGTAATGCATAATTAGCACATGAGGGTGAAGACTTAGCTCCAAATAAGTGTGATTTTATCCGGTATTCTTGTACCGGTTGACTGGTGTCACCATTAGGCCACCATAAAAATCTTAGAAGATCTCTATCTGTTGGTGGTACTCTAACTTGATGGTACATGGACTTAATGTCTGCCATCATGGCGATTGATTGTTGGCGGAATCTCATAACAACACCCACCAACGAATTTGCTAAGTCCGGTCCTTGAAGCAGCTTGTCATTCAAAGATACACCATGGTACAATGCTGCGCAGTCGAAGACTACACGTATCTTCTGTTTCTGTGGATGGTAAACACTGTGATGTGGGATGTACCACACTCTGTCATGATCACAGTCAACTTCATCCTCCGGTATTTTCTCTGCATAACCATGTGACAGCATGTCCTCCATAAAGGATGTGTAATCATTTCTAAACTCTTCTCCACTTCTACCGAACTTCCTTTGTAAGTGTGCTAGTCTTTGCTCTGCCAAAGGTCGGCTGTTAGGAAACACACAATTTTCTTCCTTTATTGGCAGAGGGATTTCATAGTGACCATCTATGTGCTTTGTATTGTTTCGCACCATCTTCATAAACAACTCATCTTCACAGGATGACTGCACTTCATCTTCAATTAACCGCTCTGTAAAATCAGCATTGTACATCTTTATGATGTCATTATGAATGCTCTGAACATCTATTCTATTTATTGTAACTGTCTCCTTCTTCGGTCCCCTGATACCGTGAACTGACCAACCTAACCTGCTCCTGATCGCGAAGGGGCCATCTCCTACGCTGTTGATCACTTGGAGTGGTTCCATGGCTTTAGGTGTATTATTTCCAATAAGGATACCTACTTCAGCAGTGGCTAAGGTTTGAAGATTAACTTCATGTAAGTGTGGCCATGAATCTATGACTTCTTTAGTCACAATATCATCCGGATCAGCAGGTAGTGTCTTCTGAGTAAACACTTCCGGAAGCTCAATGACATGGTCACCATTGAGATCTGTCACCTCTAGGTCTGTCAATACTGCACAGGGTGTCTTCTTTGTTTGATTCATTGTCTCTATGGTAACACAAGTTCTTTTTCCCTTTGATTGTACCTTCCTTTGTAGAGCTTCTGTGCAGAATACACTATTACTGCCTTCATCCAAGAAAGCATATGTGTCTATGGACCTTCCTGAATTCTTAGACCTCACTTTCACAGGTATTATGACTGGTAAAAACCCTGTACCGGCCCCGGTCAAACCACATGTAGTTTTGATACTCTCTTCATTCTTGCCTGGATCTTGTGGTTTCTCACCTGTTTTGGAAGAATTATCCTGTGTGACCTTCTTCGACTGATCACGATCTTCATGCAGAACCGTTGGATGGTTCCTTTTACAGTAGCTACACACCAACTTACAGTCTCTCCTCATATGTGTGGCTTTTTCAGGCAGCCGAAGCATAAACCCTGCTTCTTGAGGACTTCTATTCTTGTCTTCAGCGGCTGGCTCTTTAGTTTGAAGCAGTCTTCCAACGTGTGGTTTACCTTGTGACAATGTGAGCATCCTTCTTTGGTTGTGGTTGCATAACTCAACCGTGGCCTTGATATTTGTTGATGTTTGGATTTGTCATGCTTGTGCTCACTTGGATCAACAATGTTGCCATAAACAGGATTGCAAACTATCCTGGTTTGCTTTTCTATGAACACAACGAACTCTTCAAATCCAGGACATTTGTCTTCACTTTCCATGATCTTATCAACATTGACCCGCCATTGATTTCTTACTGTGTACGGAAGCTTACTCAATAGTAACCGTATGGTTGCCGACTGGTCAATTTCTTTCATGTGGCCCAGATCTAGCATCGTGTTCTGGTATTCTATCAGAAAAATGGCAAATTTAGTCCATCCTTGCTCATCGTCACGTTTAACTACTGGCCATGATTCAGCTTGCTTTC
>JXSR01S023745.1:7909-18392 GCA_000969725.1 Ophiothrix spiculata | reverse complement strand
TGCCACCTAATTCATATATTGTAATCTTTTGACTCAAATCTGTCATAAAGCAAGTGTTGTCAGAACTGACAACAATCTGCCATGGTTTGCTATGAGTATCAATGCTAGATTTGTATTCTCCTTCGATGCTGTAGATCTGAATCAGTGATGCCATGTAATCTGCTATAACCACATCCCCATCAGCATTGAGTAGCATATGCCTTGCCCAATCCAGCTTGCCAGGTCTATGGTGACCAAACTTCCTCACCATATTCCAGGGACCTGCAACGATCTGCCTCTGTCTGGCTTCTAGTGCTGCTGCTGCTGCTGCTGCTTGTGCTGACATTGATGTTATCTGCCAAGTGAATAAAATAAACAATACTTAGTCAAGTTCATAATTTTAATTTCACTGTTTCACATGTGTTAATATATGCAAATGTTTTTTTCATGCATTTAAAAAAAATCCTGACAAGTTAAATTTGGCAAAATCCTTTGGATTGACGCAAGTACTCACTTTTTATTTTCTCTTACAGCATCTTTAACATTCATTTAATGTATAATATACAAATATTTAATGCCTGAAAGTGCAATAGTACAAAATATATCATGAGGTCAAATTTGGACTTTTCTATTTCACGAGGCGTAGCCGAGTGAAATGGATCAGTCCAAATTTGACCGAATGATATATTTTGTACTATTGCACGAGCATAGGCATTCAATATTTGTTTTATATCATGATAGCACACAGGTTTGTTTCATGCCGTGCAATAGAACAAACTATTGCACGGCTCAAATCACTGTAATCATGATATAATCTAGTCTATGTAGGTGTAGGCAGGTATTTAGAGAATATGGCCTGTATTACAAGGGTCAGAGTACTCATGTCTGTTTCAAAACAATTGGCTCAGATTTTGTAATTTTTGGGACAAAGGTATTGCCACACCTTATCCATAGTGAGCATGTTACCTTCCTAGCATTGAAGAATGCCTGGACCAATGTGATATATATTATATGTTAATGGTGAAGGTAGGTATTTAGAAAATATGGCCTGTATTACATGGGTCAGAGTACTCATGTCTGTTTCAAAACAATTGGCTCAGATTTTGTAATTTTTGGGACAAAGGTATTGCCATACCTTATCCATAATGAGCATGTTACCTTCCTAGCATTGAAGAATTCCTGGACCAATGTGATATTGTAAAAAGAGTTGTAAAACTATGAAAATACCGAATGTCAACTATGAAAACACAATGAAAAATCAAATTTGAATAAGAACTATATAAAGACTCCAAAAAAAGTATCACCTCATCTAAAAAAAAAATGGCTCGTGCGCCAATACGGTACTCGCAAACGTAATTTAAAGAATTTGTGTACAAGGGCTGAAATTTCAGCTTTCATTCGACAACTTATTTTTGACAATTGACTGAGAAACATTGAAGTTATGATCTTTTAAAACCCTCAAGGTCGATTTTTAAAAGTTGCTAATTTCATTTTTCGCACTGTACAAACCAGTAACGCAAGAGTACGGATGATAATGAGGTGAGTTTAGTCACTGAAACACGCGGTCATTGGTATCTAAGCATTATCCATCAACAATAATCAAGATATGGATTTTTTCATTAATTTTTCATAAATTCATTGTTATAAATTGAAAAAACGACATAAAACGAGAGAAACGACATTCAATTGGTAATCATTACTGACATTAAAGACATGGCGCAGGTACCAGACCACACAGAGGACGAATAACGGTGCGCGATGTTTTTAGGGCTAGTAATGCCTACCAGTTGAATCTGAAGTTTTATATTGTTTCTCATCATTAATAAGATGAAAACAAAAACAATATCTTGATGGATGATGGTTAGAATCCAATGACATATGGTTTGGAAAAAAAACCGCTAGCTTCAGTGACCAAACTCACCTCATCTTGTTCCTTAGGTCTGCGCTACTGGTTTGTACAGTGCAAAAAATGAAATTAGCAACTTTTAAAAATTGACCTTAAGGGTTTTAAATGTTCATAACTTCAGTGTTTCTCAGTCAATAATCAGAAATAGGGTGTCAAATGAAAGCTGAAATTCCAGCGCTTGTTTACAATATCTTCAAATTACGTTTGCGAGTACCGTATTGGCGCACGAGTCATTTTTTCGAGACGAGGCGATACTTTTTTGGGAGTCTTTACTTTAATATCATGTATGATGTGATGCAGAAAATATGTTCGCATCAAACGTTATGACCAGCATCCCTAAGCACTGCATCTTACAGGTTATATAAGAACACCTCACCTACTATTATCATTAAATATTGTGTCTCAATTCCATACTAATTCAACCTGTAACAGTAAGGGCAAGGTTAACACATATGTGATGCGTTACATCAAAAGGTACATGTTGGATCTAAAAATCAACATTTTTTTGTGTGATTGGAAAACTTGCTTAACTAGCTTTAAAATAAGATACCTTGAATTTATTTGAAACAGTAGTAGCACAACCTGGCTCAAGAGGTTTTTTGCACCAAAGTTGTGTGCAGCTATGTTACACATTTTGATGGATGAATTGCATTTTTACTGATCAAAATTAAGTCCTGTAACCCAAATGATTTTCTACAATATATTAGAATTTTAAGCTTACCATAATGGTAATTTTCTGCATGGCTTTGTCAATAATAGGAAAATCTAAGTATTTAAAAAAACACATTCCCTCCAAAATTGTATACATGTAGTATGACAAGGTTTAAGGTTTGACCCAGGTTTTACGGACAAAATGCACCAAAATTAAAGTTGCCTCTTGTAAGACAAAACATACTTTTTCTAGGGTGGAATTTTGTGTAGAATCTGAATCTGAATTTAGAAATACAAAAAATGCAACCGTTTTCAATTTGCGAAGGAAAATGTAAATGAGCGTCGTTTTATCGGTATTTCAAATAACCAGAAATTGATTAATTTCACTCATGTAAACATGTTCTATGAAACACTGGACCTTATTTTTCAGGATTTAACTGTTTTAAAGAAGACCTTTATGTTTAACAAGAAAGCAAACCAAAGGAAAAGTTCAAAATGTACTCAGAATCTAAAATTTCGACGTTTTTCTGACGATTGCGCAATAACGCGGATTTACTGAAAACTGGTAATTTTGGTGACATCTTGAAAAAAAAAAATTCTCAAAAAATATGCAATTTGACTTGAATTTAGGACTTCAATAATGGTGAGAAATATTGTGGGCATAAACGATTAGATTTTCATGTATGTCGGATATCCAGTTTTTTCTCGACGATGGACGAAAGTGGCCGATTTTAGCCGAAATTCGGAACCAGAAATATGAAAAAAAAAAATATTTTTGGAAAAAATATTCAATTGATCACAAATTGAAGTATATGCCCTTGATCTAGTTTAGTATGTGCATAATCGATTAAGTTTCCAGGTCTATAACTCCTTTCATTCTCCCAAACCATCATTTTTTGTAAATTCCCGGACTTTTTTCACGAATCAAAAATCTAAGGGGTAGGGGTAACATTTTGGATATTTTTATACATTTTCATACATTAGAATGAATTAAATGTGGTATCTACTTCGTCCTTATTAAATTCTGCATGTAATGAGTGGTATATGAAGCTTCTATGACCTTCCTATGGAAAGATATAATGATCAGAGATTTATTTATTTCCGAAAACAGTGTTTTTTTGCGTATCGTTTGTCACGTCAAACTTCATTTTTCAAAACCGCCTGTTACCTAGGGAGCAAAACAGGTTTACTTGCAATGAGAAATTATCTTAATGTGTCCTATCTAGATGGGTGCTATGGACCATAGGTAACATCACAAGGGTGGACACAAAATCATTATGTTGCACGGAACCATGCAGGAGGGGGTAAAAGTCATTATAGGAGGCAAATTTGAAAATTGGTCAAATCTTGTTCAAAACCATTCTTACATGTTCCTCTCATCATAACGAACCAGAAAATGTATACTTTGACCCATCTCCGATGAATGCTTCAAGAGTAATATCCGAAAACATGAAAGGTCAAATCAAGGGTCAAGAGACGTGTCTTATGGGAGTCAAAAATTTTAAAAGTGTCAGATTTTATTCAGAATGGTCTCAAATTGTTCGTCTTGCAAAACTGTCTGTACAAAGTAATATTTTCAAACATCTACGATCAACCGTTGCTATGGTTACAGGTCAATATCAAGTTTTTGTTATTTCATGTATTTGCACCAATTGGAAATAATGTTTTTTCTTGATACCATAGAAACGATTGATCGAAGACGTTGGAAAATATAACTTTATGTAGACAGTTTTGCCAGATGAACAATTTGAGACCATTTTGAACAAAATCCGACACTTTTAAAATTTTTGACTCCCATAGGCCCAACATGTGACCCCTGTAATCACCTTTTATGTTTTTGGTTATATCTCAAAAACCCTTCATCAGATATGGGTCAAAGTATATTTTTTCTGCGTCCTTATGATGAGAGGAACATGTTAGAATGGTTTAAAACAATATTTGACCAATTTTGAAGTTTTCCCCCTGCAATGACTTTTACCCCCCTCCTGCAGGGTCCCATGCGGGTTACTGATTTTGTGTCCACACTAGTGATGTTACATATGGTCCATAGAACCCAAATAGATAGGATACATTAAAATAATTTCTTGTTGCAGTTTTACCCCTAAAATGGGGTTTTGCTCCCTAGGTATGTACATAAACAATGCAATGCAGCATGAAAATAACTGTTAAATTCATTTTTTATAACCTCTGTCCACTAACTAATAAGCAAAAGAGGTATCTACAATGCATATTTTTGAGTTTATGGGTATTCCAAATCAGGTGTCGAAAATTTTTGTCACCTAAAAATGTGCGTTTTTCGGCAAAATCGACCAAAAATTGTAATTTTTCTGCTTTCCAATAAACTTAAGAGACTTTTAACTACAAAAATCATAAAATACAGTCAATTTTACACAAGAAAAGTCTTATTCACAAATTTATCTTCACATCTAAATATTTTTTTCACGCCAATGTCCGCCAAACCTGGGTCAAACCCTGAACCTTGTCGTCCTTCAAATTCTTCATCAATTTTCCTTTAGAAAATGTATCGCTGTACAGAGCATCGAAATAAATTTGGCTGTCTGGGAGCATGAAGTAATTCTGAAATATTTTCTGCAAGAAATTAACTGGTTGAGCGGCTTGCCGCGAAGCCCTAGCGGATGGGATCCAGGGACCCGCCTTAGGGCCTCTGGTGGGGTATAGGGTCCAGGGGACGGAGTCCCCGGAAGCTCTTGGGTTTTAGCTATATTTGAGGGCAAAAATTAGCATCCTGATACCCCATTTCTTTCAATTTATTGCGACATGTCGACATGAAAAAACAGTCTCGACAGAAACCTTAGTGGTAGGGCCTTGGAAATTTGGAACCGCCCCCCCCCCCCCCCCCCCCCGTCACAAGTTTTAAAGGAGCTTGGTCCAATTTTGCAAAATTGTGTTTTTAGTGTCATATAAATGATGACCAGTAGAGAAGTTTAAGTTTCAAATTTCAGCTGAATTGGTCAAACCGTTATGATTTTATGGGCAATTTGTATTTTAGAGCTGCCTGTATGTTACTGTGTAAAATTAGTTATGGTTACCATATAGGTTAATTATACACATTTTCGTTTGTAACTCCAAAACGAAACATAACTCAGCCGTGAAATTTCACTTGGGTTATGAGAAAAATATGAGCAATATTTTGGTAACAAAATCTCAAAAAGTTTGAAAAAAAGTTGAAGCAATCGGACCATGCTCCTTTAAAGCTACTAAAACAATTTTAGTCCCAACATTTTTTTAGCTCAAATGACAGAGTCACAACCTCACATTCCATATTATGAACTGACTGGGGCACTGACCCGAAATAACAGCGGTGGTATTGATATTTTTATATATTGTTACACTTAAGTAACCATGGTAACATTTAAACACATATTATTTTTGATGTGATTTTGTAGAAATCAGAAAATATTAATATTTTTTCCGAAGATTTTTCAAACTTTTTTCTTCTTTTTTTTTTCTTTTTTTTTGACTGCCTCATTTTTTTCCCTGCCGGCCGCAATTTTTTTCTGGGAGCGGCGCTCCTGTGCTCCTGTGGATTTTGAAGCTCTGTCGCTGTATACAGGCCCGTAGGCAGGGGGATGCAGTTCGCAACCCCAAATTTTTGACAAATGTACAAAAAAGTCCACAAAAATTCCCTAATCTCCCACCAAAAGAACACCTAAAGCACCAAAACATAAAAATGTAAGGTCATTTCTTACTAAAATACTAAACAAAATGCTTAAAAACTACTGAAAACCTTTTTTTTTGCTTGTCACTTTGTCAAAACCACCAAAATTAGTTTTTTTCCTCCAAAAGGTCCACTTTTTGAAAATCCGCATCCCCCCGCCCCCCCTTGAAAAACTCCTGGCTGCGGGCCTGACTGTAAACACTTTAGTCAATAATAATAATAATATCGGCATTTATATTGCGCCTTTTCCAGTGAATACAAAGCGCTGGCCATTATTATTACACCGTAACAAGGGAATCGTCAGAACCATTTCGCTTTAAACTAGACCATTTGCGGCCAATGACCAAAGGCGCAGACCTATCAGCACTTAGGTTGTGATATTCCCCCCTAAACAGCTCCCCAATACGCTCGGGTCGACGTGGCAAGTGTGATAAAGTGATTTGCCCAGGTTCACAACACGTTGGCACTAGCGGGGCTCGAACTCACGATCTTCCGATCATGAGTCCTGCTCTGTTCCGCTAGACCACACGCGCCCTCAGTAGTCAAATATTACAGCTTTTGCAAATAATAAAATAAACTCTAAAGAAATAACATTAACACTGTCCTTAAACTAACTCATCTTGGCTCAGAAATAATGATAAAAATTTGCACAATTCCAGCCCTAATGCAGTGAATCAAGATCTAAGGATCAATTATTAAAGCAAATGTTCTCACTCTTTGTAGTTGGAGTTTAGTTATCATAAGTCTATAAATAACAATGTACACATTTTACACATTCTACAATGTTATGCCTTAAATTTAAAGCTTACCACTTGTAAGACCTGAGTGATGTCAGGCCTCTGTTGCCATTCTGTCTGCCAGCATTGTGTCAGTAAGTCCTTGAATGGTTCAGGGCAGTCTTCTGGTATAGGCAACCTCTCATTCTCATTACAGACCTTCCATGCTATGACTTGAAAATCTAGGCCATCCCATGGAAATCTCCCTGTCCACAATTCCCAAAACACCACAGCTAATGCAAAGATATCATACTTTGGTGAAAGTATGCCTTTTTTCAGCAACTCAGGTGCCATCCAGTTGTATGATGCTGTTGTAGTGGCATTACCAGTAGTCTGACCTAGATTCTTGGCTAATCCAAAATCCCCTAACTTAAGCATGTTCTGTGAGATCATGTAGTTCGGGGATTTCACATCCTTGTGTATCCACTTCTTTTCTCTCAAGTATTCTAAGGGCTTGGTAGCCTGCTCCGCCCAATCATAAAATTGCTTTTCGGAGAGGCGCCTACCATTACGTGCCTTGAGGTATGATCTTAAAGAACCACCTTCACACAGTTCCAAAACCAACATAAAATCCATGGCTTCATCAACCACACCTATGAGCTTAACAATGTGTGGGTGTTCCAGCCCAGATAAAACTTCTAGTTCATGTTGATCTTTCTTGAGTAGCTTCTTCACAGCGACACTGACAGGACCATTAGGACTTTGCCAAGTCATTTGGTGTACAGTGCTAAATCCTCCTTCTCCAAGATCTTTAACATACACAAGTGCGCTTCTCCTGATTTGCTTGATATTGTCTGCCATTTTAATCTGAGGCTGTTGCACTGAGAATAAGCTGAAATAAACCAAAAAAAATTTGTAAATGAATAGGAGTCTTAATGATATATCTTGAATGCTGACGCATTATGAAAATCATCATCAAGTGCTTTGATGCATCTCATAAGTATTGTAAGGTATTGACACACTTTTCTGATGACCACAAGAAAGCCTCATCCCCAGTGGGCTAAGTGTTAAAATATCATACCTGCTTAGGGTATACAATTACAACTACAAAATAAAATCCTTCTTTAGATATGGAAATCACCACATAACATGTAATAAGGGTATATTTTGCAGGTAAAAATCTTCATAAGGGTATTTTAGTACCTTTGTCAAAAGTAGCTAGACACACATTATACAAGTCTTGATCAGTGCACCCCGCCCTATAGACGAATCAGACCGTGCATGTTGATTTGTCTCAACCGTGTGTGGCGCTGTTGCATCCGCCATTGAGGGGGGCCATCAGGGGCCACTATTGTATACCTTATACGTTGTTATATGCGGATCGGTATTAATTTTAATGGCTTTTATTAGAGTTTTCGGTTGTATTTAAAAAAAATAAATATAGGATAGTAAATTTACTTGTATTAAAAAGGAAAGCTTTAGCGAAAAATAAATGTTCAATGTTGTGATACTCGTGGAAAGAACTTGAACTTACTAAAAGCCAATGATGATAGCGGAAGTTGCGCAAATTCAAGTTGTCACTTATAAAGCTGAAGCCGTCAAATTTTTGATATTCTCTTTTGCACCTTGAAAAAATGGGATCTGCTTACTTTGAAAATTTTATTAAAAAGACAAGATTATGTTTCTAATAGCTAAAAAACCTCCGTTAATATAGACAAATGATTCGAAAACAGGAAAACACTAACGCATCCGTATGACTAGGCCTAGCTACTACCATAATAATTGTTTCTGATTTTATTATTTTCAAAAGATTGAAAAGAAAAACATGCTTTAGGCCTAGAGGTACGTGATGTTCTGAAACTAGCCAAACACAATTTTGTGAGACAGTACGTCTATTATAGGCCCACATTGTTCAGTAGGCTAGCAATATTATGGATAAGTTTCCAAAATCATGTTTGATGCTATATATAAGTGTGCCGTTTACCGGGGTGCTTACATAGTGCACTAGTGGGCCTAAAAAATTCATTGTTCACAGGATCCCAATCATTAAATTAAATTAGGCCGGCTATAATAATCACTGGTTTTGCGTTTTAATAGTATTATACCATCTTCATATCGGATAAGTTATGGTAACGAAACAAAAAGGCATCAAAAAACAGTTCGATTATGAATGGCACGAGCGTGAATATCCAACAAAGCTCAGCCTAGGTGAAATGTGAACCATGGTAGCATGGTCAACCATGGCATGGTCAAACCATGGTCGACCATGATCAACCAAGATCAACCATGGTGTCTTGACCATGGTCAACAATGGTCAACCATAGTCAACATCGTTGACCATGGTAAAACATGTTTTGGCAAGGTTGACCATGGTCAATCATGGTCATTTTCAAACTTGGCCATGGTTGACCATGGTCACCACAAGTTATCCATATCTGACAATGGTCAACCATCATTGGAGTGTGTTTGACCATGGTCAGGCAATTTCAAATTGTGACATTGACCATAGTCACCATGTCTGATCATGGTCACAAGAAAATCCATCATGCTAACCGTGGTTGGCCATGGTTGACCATGGTCAAACAGATACAATTTAACACGACAGTTTTTGTATATTTAATCTTTTTTTATAGTATTAGATTCACAAAATTTAAGTTATAATACACTTTCTTGTTTCAAAACAAGAGTGTAACCATGGAAACGAGAGCATCAATGATGCATAAGACCTTTGCAGCGTAAATTTTCAGTTTGTTCAAATACCAAACAAATTTGCACCTTCATTATACTTCTATTAAATCAAATGGCAAGCTCTTTATTTTTTATTGAAAAATCTGCTACTGTGTTGATTTGGGTCACTGTTACATTTGAAGATTTAACCCTCGTTTACCCAAGGGAGGGGGTGGTTCGAACTCGAAAATTTTTAACTCGAAAATTTTGGAACTCAAATTTGAAACTCGGAAAATTTTGAACTCGAAAATTTTTTACCTCGAAAAATTTGAACTCAAGAATTTTGAACTCGAAAAATGTTTACCTCGAAAATTTGAAACTTGAAAATGTACAATCAGAACCATCCTTCGAATCATTTCTGAAAGTCTGGGAAAGTACCTTCCACATTCATGATCACTTCAATACACAGTCACAGTTTTAACATAGCAATGTATGGAGTGACAACATTATGTGATGCAGAGGTGTCCAAGTGCCAGGGAAATCTGTCAACGATTTCACTTGAGGTTTTCAGATACCCAAAATAATTGGTTTCCAATGTTATACAGTAAAGAATAGGATGACAGATTCTCAAAAACATAATAATGAACAAAATCGGACATTACCTGGCATATCAAAATTGACCATGTAAACATTTTTGCCCCACCTTATGATGTGCGACCACACTCCAAACGATTTGGAATATATTGCCCCCCCCCCCCACAAGCTGGAGACTTTCTACACTCTCAGAACCCATTTGGAGCACATTCAAGAGGTTTGAAAACATAATATATGCTTCCTTGATGAGTTATGGTCTGTTAAAGATCAGTCTTAGCTATACTTTTACAT
>JXSR01S023743.1:26107-37295 GCA_000969725.1 Ophiothrix spiculata | reverse complement strand
GTTTCTCTCCTAAATGACTTTCAGTTTTTATATATACATTAGCAATAACTCTTTCGTTTGTGATTATTAAATAATCGTAATACTTGCTTTGTGTGTTGACAATCCTAATCGTTATTATTTGTTTTCTCTGATAGCATAGAAGTACCAACAGATAAGAAAACTAGATTATTGTTTTTACATTATCATTGAACATCATTTATGAATGTGAGAACATGACATATGCCATGAGTAAATTAGGTATTCAAACACGCTACAGAGTTGTTCATCGCCAATCAACAACGATGCATCCATGCGTCTGCGTATTTTTATCGCGCGAGGGATGGCTTTAGCCACCCGAGTGTGATAAAAATACGCCGACCCATCGGATGTAGAGTTGTTGATTGCCGATGAACAACTCTGTAGCGTGTTTGAATTAAGTAAATTCTAAATGTTTTCTATTTAACAAATATTCATCTTCATAAAAATATTTAACATAATCTGAAGCAAATGCTAGTTATTAAATGTTTGTTGCTTTGTCGTTTTTTACTGTTCCCAAACGCCAGTCCTTGCACGTACTGGAGTTGCGACGCGCGATGAACAGTGCGCAGACTTAGGTGTACTGCGTAAACGCACCTCCTTGTACGCTGCTCCGTGCGTGATGCGCTTATTTGAATACCAACTATGGATTCATCACGAATCAACAACGGCTCGCTCCCGTATAAGAAGATACGATGAGTTGTTGAACATGAAATGCACCATACTTTTGAATCATCAGCATAACAGAACAATTCAGAGACGATATGAAATACATATTTCGCTCTAAGTGACGAGTGACGAGCGCAAAGGATGGGGTCTGGGGACATTCCGAAATGGACAAAATATAATTATAATGCAAACAATACGGGTTTTATATAAAAGTCATCTTATTTATAGAAATATAGAAACCGCAACTTGAATTTATCAGTTACGACGACTTGCGTGTCAATGTCTCGCCTTGGCTTATCATATGAAATGATAACCCGCACCAAGCCAAGAGTCATCAAAAAAAATACTACCATATCCTGATTTCTTCGGACATCCAGTATGGTAACCATTTTAGATGTATGAATTTTATCTCATTTGTACTCATCTCGTATGTACTATATTTGTTTTCTATTTAAAGGGTGTGCTGCCTGAAGAAAAAATTAGTGTGTGTGAATTTATGAAGGGAGTTATTACATTACACAACCTGATGATGATATAACAAATCGTTTTTTAAAACAGTGAAACTACGATTGCAATTTGAATTGATTCAGATTTATTCAAAGCTTTCGAGGCCAAATTTTCGGTTCTTACATTATGTTGGTACTTTTACCAACTGAAACATAAACTTCCACACTAATGTTCTTCAGTGGTTTATGTGTTTTTTATTTTAAAAGTTTAAATTTACTTCTTATTGGGTTCCACTATGAGTTATTTTTAGTCCCCTCATTTTAATACTATCCTACAAATTGATGCCTTACTATACTGATAGGTGAGAAACCTTTTTTCCCCGAAAAGAATCTCCATCATGAATAAACTAAGCCAAATTATGACAGATACTTACCTGATCATAAAATACTTGTTCAGGGGAATACTTACACAAGATGTATTATAGATAGCTAGGTGATCCATGAACATTATCATTGTCAATGATGACATTTCAGACTTAATTTTAAGCTGCATAAAATACGATTGACTTAAAATATATATTTAGAATTATAAGTGGATCGTGACGATTAACTCATACATCACATAAACGCTTAACTTAAACTTAGAAGTACAAAATTTACATATTGAAATAGCATAATACAAAACTATAATAATAATGATATACAAGAAAGGTGTCCAGCACCAAACTATTACTTCCCTTCAAACAATGCAAACGATGGTGGACACGCTTTAAGGTGTTTGGTCCATGAGAGATCCGCTCGAGTAATTTTAGTATAAATCGGCATAAATGATATTTTATCGATGTAGAACCGATTTGTAAAATAAACATTGGGGGTCACGGGACTCGTTTTTGCATGAGAGTCTGTTTAAAAACACCATTTTTAGAGGTTTTGGGGGACAAATTAGTACAGGGGTCTATGGGAAATGTGGCAAAAGTGAAATTATTTAGTGTTGATTCAAAAAATCTGCTCGAGTAATTTTGTTATTTTTTTTATAAAAGTTGCGCACAAGTATGTTCTTTCAAATAAAAAAATAAAAATTGGGGGTCACGGACTTAGTTTTCAAGAAAAATATAAAAATATGGCAATTTTTAGCTTCAAAACACTATTTAGAGTATCATGCGCATGCGTATTGCGGCAGTTACCTTAGCGCGTACCGGTACGCGTGGACGGCGCCTGGACCAAACACCTTAAACACTCTGCCACTGAAGTCGAAATTGATTTACACGTGAAAGTATGTTTTAATTCTGAACGCCACCAAAACAATAATATAAACATGGAAATTAATGAGAGTATAGCAATGTAACAGAAAAGGTGCCGAATTATTTTGGTTACAACAAAGTCCAGGGTGATGCTAAATGCGTTAAAATCAACTCAAATCAAATTAAATCAAATCAAATCACTGTGTGACTATAGATATTGTTGAACTTTGATGTAGGCTTGATTTAGCGTTATCCGGGGCTTGGTTGTATACATATGCAACAGACCTGAAATTATTGCTACAGGAAATGTATACAATTATATTGCATACAACCGAGCTCCTGGTAATTTTAAATGCTACACTAAACTCAGCATTACACGGGAGTATTCATATACAACAGAAAATGTTAAACATAAATAAGAATGTGCACGTATGCCGCATGCAAACACGTTAACATCAAACATTACACTTAATGTTGGACCAATGCCAGTTTGATATAGCAAGTTGATTCAAGCTACCCGGTTGTATGGCTGTGTATGCGAAAGAGTAAAAGTAATGCAATATAAAAACGTGCACATACTATTGCAGTGCATACAACCGAGTCCTGGCTTACACTAAAGATTATACTTCATGTTGCACCACTGACATCGAGGAACCTTTGCATAGCCTTGATTTAGCATTATTTTGGGTATGTTTGTTTGCGTATACAACAGAAAAAAATAATGCAACGAAAAATGTGCACAAGTTACATTACAGACAAACGATGCTAAATGCTACAATGACATTGGTACATCAACGCAGCCTTTGTTTATCATCAACAGGTTGTAAGCGTGTATTGTATCAGTGACAACAGAATAGAAAGTAATGCGACAGAAATGATTCAAAACAACAACAGCACCCGTAGTAGTAACACTACACTAAATGTGGCACCAATGCCAATGATATGGTGGAACATTGACGTAGCCTTTATTGAAGTTATCCAGGACTTGGTTGTATGCGTTTATAAGCGAATATAAATCGTGCAACAGAAACATGCCCTAGTAAAAAAATAGGGAAAAAGTATACTTTAGGTCCCATCAAAAACTATACCCTAACCCTAACCCTAAACCCTAACCCTAACCCTAAAACTAACCCTAACCCTAACCCTAACCCTAAATTAAACCTAACCCTAACACTAACCCTAAACCCTAACCCTAAAATTCTGGATGGGACCTAAAGTACACTTGGTCCAAAAATAGTACAACATTCCTTAGGTGCACATTTGAAACATCATTTAAGTACAATTTGAGTACATTTATAGTACACATATTTGTACTAAAACTGTACTATAATTGTGTTCCAAATGTGCATCTCAGGAATGTTGTACTAGAATTGTACTCGATTTTTTCCAGGGTGTGCACGAATTATTTAAGTCCTGGGTTCCACTAAACGCTACACCACCTAATGTTGCACTGATGATATGGTAGAGAACATTGACATAATCTTAATTCACATGTAGTATTACCCAGAACTTGCTTGTATGCGTATTCAACAGGAAATAATGAAATCGTTATGAAAGCGTCAATGGGAATCATGAACCTACCCTCCACAATCCTTCAGTCGTATTCACTGTTGTTCTTAAAATCTGATACATAGACTCACCTCTCATTGACATTAATTCACATTAGTTTTGTTACAAAATAGGACGAAGATTCACTTTAACCAAATAAAAAGAATATACAATGTAAAAGATTCTTTGTGCTCTCTTTTTTCTATCCAAAGATTTGACATCAAGTTAACGATAAATGCCTGACAACCACTGAGGAGGATAAGTTCATGACTCAAATTACATTCGCATTATCTTAAATTTATTATGTGAAACTTATATATAAATTTGCGTCTCACTTATTTTAAAGTTGACATCAATAAGATATCACACGTCATTGTACCGGCATTGGTATTAACAAATTCAACTCCTAGAGTATTAAGTTGCCTTAAAGTCTAGAATGAATGTAATAACCGAGGTAATTTAATACAGATTACATCTACTGATATATATTTGCTATAACATGTGTTATGAACCTTACTCGCCTCAAAGATGCAATCATAAATTGTCAAATGCAAAATAAAGTCACAAATATATTTATCAAAGTATGTGTATACATGTATTACGAAGTAAAAGCGAATGGATATCAGCATCTTGTAATTTCCGAGGTTTCAGAGTCTACTGTGGCATTTGATTTGTGAGAGATCGAGTCACTGTTTCTAACTGCTGTACTTTCAAATTCTTTGACATCATTTGAACTGGGCAAGCCACTTGTTTCTGAAACAAAAACGTCGTCATTCATATCGTCATTTATTGTTTCAAAATTATGCTGAGGACTCCTCTCAGAGGTTGTACCCATTTCAATTTCTTGTGTTGTCGACTCATTGTCTGTGTTAACTTGATCAAGAATTGACGAAAGGCGACTGCCAGTACTAACTAGAGCGGTTCTCGAGGATATTCGAGACATAGCAGAGCTACCCGACGAACTAGTATTCGATGATGTAAGAGTAGGAGTAAGAACGGCATGATTCCGAAGAGTTTGCGCCCTGGCCCTATTTCGCACTCGCTTTTTACAAAATCGTTTTTCGTATAAACCGTAAACTCTTCTGTTAAATACATATGTTACTGTTATAAAGGTACCTTGTAGACTATTAAAAATGATAAATAAGTACCACACAACTGTAGCATCGATTCCTGCTCCATTCAAAAACACAGCTACGGCGCTCAAGAACCAGCTGAAACCCATAACTGTCGACATTTTCATTGCAAGTTTGATATCACTTTGTGCGTTTTGATTGACAGAACTTCTTGCTAATTCACGAGCTTCTCGCGAGTTGCGCAACACACACACAGTTCGAAAAAACATTGCAATGTTACTGCTCATCGTAAACACCAATGGAACCCCTATCATAATAATGAATGCTAATGGGTATGAAATTGTACAGCTATAATGCTCCCCGTATCCAATCTTGAATGAAGAACAATTACATACATCGATGACAATTGATACAAATACAATGACAGCTGGGCACCCCCATGCGTAGATAGAATATCTCGCGTACTGTCGGAGTGGCGTGATTTTATTTCTAAGCGCGTTTATAAGCGTCCTTTTACTGCCAAATGTTTTGTATAGGTCAAAGGTCATTACATTCATCCAGAAAAAACTCGAAAGATTAAAGAAATGTACACAAATTGCTATTGAGACACATGCTACTTGATTACTCGTCTCTCGTGCACCTGTCAACAAGAGCAAGTTATTGACAAATAAAATGCTGGTGAGCGTCATCAGATTTAGACCAGGAAGAGTACGAAGTTCGCTAAATAAAGAGTATGTGACAAAAGTTACAAATAATCCTGCCATAGACATTGAACATCCGACGTTTAAAATAATCCACTGGGCTTGTGAGAAATTGAATTTTACGATGAAGACCTCTTTGATAAAGGATGTGAATTCGGTGCAAACTTCAATGCTGTTACCGTCAACGACTAGATATTCTTTTGGGCCAAATATTTCCCCGGAGCTGATAATAACGATGGATCCATTATTCAATACGGTATACTCTGTTGCATTCAAACGGATTCGCACACACGACGTATCTATAGCAGGCAGACCTTCACAGGTTATCATACTAAAATTTTGATGGTTTATATCAATTCCAGGGTCATAATTCAGCAGTAACATTTCTCTGCAATTATATTCTTTGTCAATGTTTTCAACATATATCAAAGGGCATTCACCACCTTCTAAAAACGTTACTTCATCGGACAAATACAAAGTCGCGTTACCATTTCTGCATGCAGTGAAAAATAACTTGAGTGGTATGAGGTTACCACGAAGAGCCTCTGTGAACCGCTCAAAATCATGTATGTCTACTTCTAATGGGACTCCGTCTATGTATACATGTACGCTCATGACATCGAATTTCACAAGATCGCCGAAAACACGGGAAATATTGTGTACAGTTGTATTTAGATTGTTCATCAAAACAGTAAATTTCAAGAAGTTTAGCCCATTTGAAGTCAAGTTTGCTTCTGCAACTGTCCAAAAAGTGACATTAAGTGCAACTGGCTCCTCTGGTTGCGTATTATTCCATTCGGTAACATTAAACCAATTGGCAATAAGGTCTATGAAGTCATCCTTCATTTCCGGTGAAGGTGTTGCCTCTGATCCGAGAACAATTGATACCGACATTTCAATACTTATTGAGATCTGATCGTCTACGGTTCGATTCCGAGGACCGTCATAATCACGGGAGGTAGGCAAAGGAGGTACTTCGAAGACACATTCATTTCCTACTAAAATGAAGCCTTCTGCACAATAGACTTGTCGGCACTCTCCTTGGTAGGGATCATAGACCATGCCTTCGTCACAATACTGTGGCACAGGTATCACATTTTGGTTCTTGGTGTCTACTATGTATGTAGTCTCCTCGCCTTCCCCGTTATAGTTAGTAATGACTGCATAGGGGACAAGACTGACTTGGTCGTCATCATTTGCAACTCTGACGGCTCGTGTTGGAAATAATCTGTATAATAATTGTATTGTATCAATAGGAAGAAGTTCTTCTAATTGAAACCGAGGGTATGCACATTCGAGTTTTTCAGGCTCAACTCCATTGCAAAGTGCACAGTTTACATTTTTATATAAATATGTACCACTTTTCAACATTTGCCCTATGACAAGAGACTGATAACTTTCATAGCATCCTTTCATCCATTGTGCATATTGTGAGTACTTCAAATCATGTGGTTTTTTCCGATCGCACGTATCCACTGATGATACGCACTTGCGAGGGAGCGTTTTTGCGTCTTGTGGTACTTGGAACATCGTGGTGCAATCGTTGTTCAAATATTGTGCCAACGATTCTGGATTTGTAAGCACATTGATTGGTGGCGGTTTAAAGCATGCAGATAGTGAAATCCAATACGTTGTGTCTTGAACTTTGTTGCATTGTGCACAGTAAACATTCCGGTAAGTAAATCCATCGATTCCTTGAACGGGTAATTTTGACAATATTCCATCTCCACGTGTGTTTTGACATTTAGATGCAATATCGCTGCGTAGCCAATTGGGGTTGCATTTTGTTCGCGCCCAAACAGTCGCTTGTGGATATTCATCAATATTCACACATTCAAATTTGCTTGGAATGGATTCCACTTGTTCCGCTGATGTTGCCAAAACAGTTGCAGTAGTTGCTGGTTTACGTGTGGTTATGCTTTTGTCCGGAAAATGTCCAAGAGGGAGAACAGCATCCATGTCATTACGAATGTTTTCAATATCCTCATTTTGATTTCTAACTTTCTTTATACAAAAGTGCCTGTAGTCAGCGCAGCAGTCACGGTAAATTTCGCATAACTGGTCACAATTACAGACGTAACCTATTGTCGGACCAGTATGCTCTTCTCCGCATCTGTTTGCACACGAATCGTATGGAAAACAAGTCAAAGAGGGATCTTGTGTAGCAGACGACTCCGATGTCAGTTCCCACCATTGTATTGCTGGTTTTGTGTATATTCCTCTTTTGTCACGCATGTTTCTTGTTAGTTCTGCATTATTTTCCGAAGTTAATTTAGAATTTATTGCACCTGCATGCTCCACGCCGTAGATATTACTTGCAGAAGCTTTTCCGCGCTCCCGATACCGCCCAGCAGACGTTAAAACTTTCTCGGGAATCCATACGCAAGAAACTGCTAGTAAGAAGCAGGAACCCAGAAGCAATATTAATAATTGTCTGCCCATTTTTATTTTGATACCTTCTCTCTTAAATCCAATGTTGATACTGACACAATTCGTCTGGGCGTATCGTCTGCTGGTTTTTAATTCCACGAGTAAACTTTGTTCTTATCCCGGTTCTTATCTTAGTAACAATTGAAATTAAATTCTACCAGCTGTTCTGATCTTGTTCAGATAACGGCGCGGCGGCTCCTAAAACAAATGAAGTTGGGTTCAACTATTACTCCATGTAGGTGAAATTAATTTTTTTCATCATAAACAGAGAGCTTGCAGTCATATTAATGGATCATTAATTATTGTTTAATCATCCTACCCTAGCTATAATCTATCATTCCAAATGTACTTGTCTGAGTTATTTTGACTGTGTCATCGTTTCTCATACATATAGGTGGAACTTTCAAGTAAAAAGCGAGAAAATGCACATAGATGATAAGAAATGTAGAGATATGTTTCATTCTTATAGATAAACTGCAAAAGTTGAACCGGACTGTTTGTCTAACGTTGTAATGAAATACCTCAATGTCAACAATGAGTGACATCCTACTGTAATGAACAGAGATAAATGGCTTTTCTTCACCATTATTGGGATATGGCTTCTGATAATTTGGAAGCTCGTGTGTAGAGCTGGGTAACGGAGGTTGTGTGGGGAGTTGGGCTGAGTATGGGGGTGTTACCGGGTGTCTCAACTTTATTTTTGTTTGATTTCCAGACATGTTATTATTGGTCTTCATGCAAAGGCCTGGGCCGAGACGGGAAAACTGATCAACAAATTTATTTATTTCCCCCGTTATAAAGATACACCAAACTTAGCCAACGGTGGTTTTGAAAATCCCCACCTGAAAAAATTATGGCAAACGAAGTCTAAAGGTCAGATTCCTTTGATCCGTTTGCGGTGCGGTTGCGATGCGTTTTGCACTGTAAGGGTACTGGTAAATATATAATTTAAAGCATATGATTGAACAGGATCAGGTTTAAGCTGAGATTCAATTTTTAACGTCCGTTTTCAATGCTATTCCGCATGCGTTCCACATGCGCATGTGCGATGTGTGTTGAATCGATATAATGGTTTTTAACGAGAGTGATTCCTTTTATCCGGTCCATTTGCGGTGCGGCTATCCGGAAACCCATGCGTTTACCTGAATCGGTCCCTGGAGCGATTCGCCCGTTTTGAATGCGTTTTGGTCATGTGGAAACTTATCAATTAGAGAAGATGCTGAAATGAAACCGCATTAAAATGGACGGACACAATTTAATCTCAGCTTCCAACCTGATACCATGATCTCCATTCAATCGTGAGCTTTAAATTATACCACTGCCAGTACCCTTACAGTGCAAAACGCATGCACCGCAACCGCGCCGCAAACGGATAAACGGAATCTGGCCTTAAAACTGAGATTTAATTTTGGCCATCCGTTTTCAATGCGGTTCTGCATGCGTTCTGCATGTGGTGCGTTTTGAATCGATATAATGGTTTTCAGCGATAGTGATTCCTTTTATCCGGCCCCGTTTGCGGTGCGGCTATCCGGAAAAGCATGCGTTTACTTTAATCGGTACCTGCAACGATTCATCCGTTTTGAATGCGTTTTGGTCGTCCGGACTCAAAGAAGATGATGACATGGAACCGTATTGAAAACGGACGGTCAAAATTGAATCTTAGCTTCAACCTGATCAGGTCCTGATACCATTCAATCGTGTGCTTTACATTATACCACTACCAGTACCCAAAACAGCGCAAAACACACCAAACGGATAAAATGCGACCTGTCCCAACTGCTATTGCAGATTTGGACATCTTTCCTTGTCTTTTTCATCTTTCTCCCACACTTTTTAATTGTCCTCTTTCAAGTATTTTCCCCCAATTGATTCACTCATTTGATGAATTTAATATTTTCAACCAAAATTTCCAAGGGTGCATTAGCATACGCTGGTCCCCGGCCTCTTATGTCTTCAACAACTCCACACTGACATAAGACGCAGGTATTTGCTAATGAATCTAAGCACTTGATTGGCCCGTGCCCTGAAGGCATTTGTTTTCCGCGTCAAACACACAACATGCGTGACGCATTGGTGATTGCGCGAATGCTTGTAACGCGTTGTTAAACGCGGGGCGCCATGCAGAGGTCGCGCATGTGAACATCGCCATTTTGCCAACCTCTTCACCAAAGCCTTCCAATCACGAACGTTTGCCGTGTAATTTGATAGGGCGAGTGAGCTCTCAAGTTTTGTAATTCTACTGGTCAAAATTTTGACTAATTTTGATCAGCCAATACCTGCAGTGATGGGCAGTCTGAACCATATAGTGAAGCGCCCACATCGAGGGTACCAGCGTAGCATTAGCACTGATCGCCTACGCCATTTTCCCTCCAACGCAGTATGCACGGGACTTTTCATCGGTAACGAGGCGCTTTTAATACGAACTTCCCCGACAGCGAAACCGAGATCTACTTATCATCAAATAACGATAGCGATAATTGGTACAGTCAAGTCACAAGTACCCTGTTTTATCGACCTCTCAACCTAATTAAACGAATTCTAAAATCCAAGTCTCGCCAAACGAGAACAAAATTGGTCGCAAGATTTTTTTTAATGTAACCTGCTGAAAAAGCTGACTTTGAACCCTTAATTATCTGAAAAGGGTGAAAGCAAATATAAATTTCGAAAGGGGTATGAAAATTTATGAAAAAGTTTTTCCAACACAATGTATGTGAATTTTTGGGTGATTGATAAAAAAGAAGCATATGGTATTTTCTATGAAAATAGACGATTTTGAGACTTTTAAAGCAAATTCAACCCATACATCAAATTGTTTAAGGCTACAGTCCCTAAAAACGTCTCGCTCGGCTGAATGTCATGTTGACTGCAAGTTTTACCTACTTAAACCTATCAGAATATCACAATTTTTGGCTTACATATTAAATGGAGTCTCTAGTTTATACATGGAACTTTACTAGTTATTTCACGTCCATTATCAAGGTCAAAATGACGCCTAAAGACTACTTCGAAAAGATTCAGATTCAGATTTATTTCCATAAAATACATCAAAATAACATAGAAACGGA
>JXSR01S023739.1:30891-44649 GCA_000969725.1 Ophiothrix spiculata | reverse complement strand
ATTCCGGGGGCCAATCAGGGTGAAAAGGGTGAATTAGGGTTGTTTTTGAGGACTGAAGGGTGAATCAGGTGACATCGTTTAGGTAAAGGCCAACAAGGTATAGTAAAGTTTTAACATTTTCAAGAAATAGGATACTTCAACCAGAGAGGTGCTATTTCCACGTAGGAATGAAATTCCGATTTAGGGTGTGAATAGGTAAGAAAAGATTATATTTGGGGTTCAGAACTCTCCGCCCTTTAGGAGTGTTTTGAAAAACCTCTGATCACGCTATGCCTGCAACATTATTACCCCCCCCCCTTTCCCCGGATAAAGATATCGCGCGTAAACAATAATTTTAAATGATCAAGTTGGATTTTGAATTTTATTTGAGCACCTTCTATTCTCGTAAACAAATGGTACCTTGACTACGAGAAAATACGCATCGAAAATAAGTCAAACCCGAAATTTTGGGATTTAAGGGGCAGGGTTGGTCTAATGGTTAGGGTTAATGTATATAGGCCTATATAAATCTCTGTTTTCGTAAGTTTTGGGGTATAAAGAGCCAAGTGTTTGATGGGACCCATTCTGACTTGGAATAGAAGTAGGCCTAAACCTTCGCTGAAATGCCGTCTTCATGCCACGCACATATAAGACCGTCAGATGCCCGTCGGACCGTATCAACTCGTCAGTATAGCATGAATGTGGCAGTAAAATGTCGCGTGGAAAAGTCTTCCTAGTCAGACTAACCAGTTAAGATCCGCGCGGGGAAGATAAAGAAAAAACTTTAACAAATTGTTAACTTTTATTGTAGGCGCTGGGATAGTAGGTGAGGTTCTAGTTTTTGCATGGAAAGCATGGTTTATTTGGCTTCATAAGACCAGACATTTTCCCGAGTCCAGCACCTCAAATTCTGTAAAAAACGATTCAAAACATTTCTCGAAAGGCAGGGTATTATTGTTACTAGGTTGAGAAAGTTCAAAGGAACGTCTGTGCCTATTTCATGACGGTTACATGGTTACAGTCATTTTTTCTATATGATTATCCATCGGTTTTAAAATCAAATGCTAATATTACTCTATGCTGAGAATATCAGATAGCATCTCTCTGAAATAAACAAACCGTTGACGCCCGGAGGGGACATCCAACTTGATTTTTGAAGGAGTGTGCGACCCTGATATAACCCTCAGAGAGCGGGAAGATCGGCTCAGAAAAGGGGGTCTAGAGAACTGAGGTGACCCCCAAAATGACCCTTGAGAACTGATTTTTGGGCTAAAATTTCAAAAAATGATGCTAGGGAACTGACAATTTTTGAAAATAGGGCTTGCGAACTAAAGATTGTAGCAGCAGATAAGGCGTGGAAAGGGATACCCGTACCACCTTTCTAGGTCAGTACCCCCGGGCTTTGACGTTAGCATCACATGCAAACATGTCCATGTCATGTTTGCCAAGAGTAACTTGTGATTGTTTTTTGAAACAGAGAACAATAGTTCAGGTCATTTATTGTTTATTTAGCTATCAATGCTTGGCTGAGTCCGTTTTTAGGATCAATCGATTTGATTTTATAAAGGCGCCTTGCTAGTAATGTTTGAGGAAAACATCATATTCATACACAATGTAATTAGTTGTTTCATGGAGGTTGTTTCAAACTACGTTTTTACAAATTATAAAAGAAGAAAACAAAATACAGCGAAACAGATATTTACTATACACCGTGACGCACATTTTATAACCTACGTTTTAATAAATTATGTAAAGAAGAAGACAAAACACAATGAAACAGAAATGCATTATGGATATACAATCATAAAACAAATCATGAATGCATAATTAGTCATTAATTTTTCTATTTGATCTGACATCGTCCCAGAATGCAGTGCAACGCTGGCAGTCTAAAATCATTTTTATAGCGAATACAATAATGTTTTTCAAAAAAAGGATTCGAAGGATGCACGGACATTAAAATTTACTATTTCATACGTACGTTCAAAAAAGTCAAAACAAATAAAGAAAACACTAAACTTGTTCCAGAAATATACCACACAAACCCTATGGGCCTATCATTTTCCTCAAAGACCTCAATCTGAAACACACAACAAGTCCTGCTCTGTGCCGTGAGAACAATGGATGTTTACGTTCGCTTGGTAACAATAAAGGAAAATACTTTATGCTTACCGACACGTGAGCGCTGAAGCACATTTGATGTGCCCATATAAACCATGCTTCGTTCGTTATACGAAGCTTGGTTAAAAAGTAGCAATCAATGAAAACAACAAATTTTGCCATCGGCGCTCTAAGAGTTAAAAATGACTCTGGACCCTTTTTACATTTGAACCTACCTTTTTGTTGGCATCTTCTTCTTGAGCCAATTGTGCTAATTTGTCTACCAATTCTGGCTTACTTGACAGTGACTTGACATATTCATGTACTAGAAAGAAATGAGATGGATTAAAATGATGGTTATGAGTAAACTTGATTCTGCGAATCTGAGATTTACAGTCTATCAACTTTGAAGTTCTAACCAGTAAATTACACAACATCTGTGCCGAAATGATGAAAAATGCCCGGGGGGGGGGCACTTAGCTATAATGGTGTACACATGCGTGAACAAAAGGTTTTCAAAATACCCCCTAAACACGTTTTTCGAGTAGCCTTAAAAATGACCCCTAAAACAAGGATTTCACACGGTTATTCCTTTCATTTTACCCCCTTAACAAGTTTTTCTAAATAAACACCCCTTAAACAAGTTTAAACCCTATGCCTAAGTCTAAAAAATAACCCCCTTAATGTGTATGGGGTAATTTTTGGGTGGTTGGATTTTGAAAATATACCCCTTTTTGTTGAAAATCAGTGTTTTCTAACCCCTAAACACGAAACGTACGGACCATGCCTCTTGAAAAAAATACCCCCCTTTTTTCGTGTTTTTTTGTTCACGCATGTGTACAACCGTATGGCTAAGTGGCCCCCCCGGGGAAAAATGTTTGTCTCCCCTGTCAAACACATTCCCAATTATACTACAATTAACTGTTGCTGGTTATTCAAGGTTTGATCTGTGGTCGGGCATGTTATGCATTTGAACTTGGTTTCAATACCTGATATTATAATCACAAGTTTTTTCTCTAGTTTCTTCCAACATCTAAAATTCTGAATTTTTCTTCTTTTTTCTCTATCTTAAGGATCCTGATGGAAAAAAGCTTTCTGGAAATAATAACTTGGGCTTTTCTTGCCTTTAAGCCTGAACTAATATCTTTCATTCTTTCATTCTGGTATTTCATTCTTTTATCTTCTAAAATCCAACTCAACCTTACCTGTATACACCAACAATCCCTCTTTCTCAGCTCTCTCCTTATTAGCTCTGTCATTGGTTAATAGCACCACCTTTATTTCAGTCTTCCCAGAATTCTTTGCAGCTTCCTTCAAATGGCCGCTATACCATTTAGCAGCAAGACGGATTACTCTGTCGTTGTAATCGTTTGCAGTTTCTCCTGGCTTGCGCTCAGTGAATGTCTCCCTGTCAAGAATTCACAAAATATAGATGATATTGAAAATACAACATATACATTACAAAAAAACCTTTCAAATACAAAATGCATGCAGTAAAACAGTGGTTCCAAACTCTGGGTCACAAGCAAGTTGCAACCCTTTTGGGATGACAACAGTTACAACCTTAGCATGACTATTTGATCCAACAAAATTCAAATAAGTGAAAATCAAAAAGTTAGCCTACATCCAAATACATGTACGTCATAGACACAAAATATATAAATAGCATGAGCACCAAATTGCTGCAGAGTCAGGTCCCACTCAGTGGTTTGTTAAATCTTAATCGCCTCCTTGTCATTGACCTGTTATAATCTTAGCCAACCTTTGACACCACTCATATAAAGGTCATATAGTAAAATAACGTATATGTATGAAAACTGTGACCAATTTTGTTTTGAGGTTAACAATGCATTATTCTATTCATTGCAACCAGGGCCGTCATGTTTGTGTTATCTACACTGAAATTGCAGACAAAAAATGCCAAATCATTGACCATGGACCTCCTATGCTACGGGGATTCTGGCTCTAATGCATTTTTATGCCATTTCTCATCTTTTACATCTGCTCAATAATCATGAACAGTTATCAGTGTGTCCTCAGTTGTTGTTTTATATGCCGGTCATTGCATGTTTTCTGCTGAATGCGATCACACGCATTACCAAAGTGGTCCCTACCCTACATGTCTATTTTAAAACAACACAAACATGGAGCCTGGGATACCACTATTGTGGGATCCGAGTTTAAATTGGAGTCAATTCTGTTAATGGATATAATGCTTAGTAATATTATCACTCAGTAGATAAAAATACAAAAATTTCATTGGTTAATAACTGAAAAGGATATTTCCGTATTGTACCATAACTTCAGAGTTCTATATGATACGAAATCCTCTATGTGATACGAAAACTCGTATCATACAGCTCTTTCACCAGTCCAACTCGTATCGCTTTCGGAACATGATAGCTGTATTACAAAGCGCGTGCAGCTGCTGTGCGTGTGAGACTAACAGCCACGCGTTGTCCTACGCGATGCCGATAGAAACGATGCGCATAGCTGTCAATCAAACCCGGAAAATTACAAATCTAAAATTGATTGCAATGTTATAAAAATATAAAAATAACAATTTTCCAAGCATTTTCCCTAGTATTTTTACATTTTTGCTATCAACATTTGTGTTTACTGAGTGATAAATTCATTATCCCCTGTTTGATCTCATGCAATACAAAAAATATTAATGGTTTGGGTATACGAACCAAAACCATAATTTTTTTTTGTATTGCATGAACAAACAGGGGATAACTAATAGTATATAGTAAATCTAACTCTAACTTTGTAAGGGGTGCTTCAAAACTCAACCAAGTGTTGACTGCCTGGAACGAGAGGTTCTTGGTGGTTGCTGTTGTTGTGAACAATAGCAACTGGCTAGAACTGGCGATTCTGTTGACCGGCGGTTCAGACCGGCAGTTCCATTGACACCTGGACTGGTTGAATTTTCAAGAGCTCCCTGATGCCCATGATATACTAGCAAGGTAGACGCTATCGAAGACGCTAAGGTTCAAATTATTTTAACTTGCTAGCATGTGGTTAGCGTCTTAAAAGTGTCTAAAATCAAACCGCACGCTAGCTGCGTCTTGCTAGTTTATCATGGGCTTAAGCTAAAAGTCAAAAGTATTAATGCTGCCTTTTCATCTGAAGTTTCCAAAAATACAAAAACTGCATTTTTAGAAAATTTAGATTTTTCATCCTCTGGATATAACCTACCACAGGCACTTAAATTTATATGAGTACTTGAAATGCTTTATAATCACAACATCAAGTTTAGTTAATTATTTAATTAAGCTTTTTTATATTAATGCAAAGATTAGTGAGGGTCTACCGTAAGAAACTTGAAATCTGTTTGAATTATAAACTTACTTGTGATGTTCATTTGTGAAGACATAATATTTCTTGTCCTTATTATTGATGGAATCTTTTAACCTCTTGTAGCCTGGTAAACTTCTATGTTTCACCTGTAAAAATAAAGCAAACAAGAATGCACAAAAGAAGGTTAAAACTTCTGCATCACAAATATTTACTAATCTCAATTGGAGGTCTTTCGCACATATACCATATTATGGCTATATGATCAGTCATCATAACATCTCACATAGCCAGATGGTATCTGTGCAAAAGACCTCAAATTGAGGTACGTAAATATTTGTGATATTATGAGCCTATTTCCTTAAATAAGAATGCATTTGCAATTGATGTAAGCTGTTGATGGACAGGAAAGTTGCTACGTTTCAACACAAATAATAACAATATACGGTACTGGTATTTCAAAAACTGCATGTACTACACAAAAAGCAACAAGTAAAGTACAGTGCAATTGAGTCTGCTTGAGACACCTGGGGACCTGGCAAAATCAGTTGTCTTGATTAAGCAAAATACAGAAATCCCCATAAGTGAGATGTTGTTAAGGCAAAGAAACCAGTGAAATCTGGGACTAAAAACAATGAAAAATGTTCATACAGAATTAAACATTTTCACCATGGTAAAACTTTTACAACATGGTAAGAAATTTTTGAAAGAAAATGTCTGGAAATATGATAAAGTATACTTTCAACTATTTCATTCAACACATAAATTGTCAAGCTAGTGCAAGAAATTTGATCTACAATGGCTGCCATTTCACATAAATTTGAAGTGCACATAGTAGAATGTCCAGTTTTCTGTCAGGGCTAGTGATGGGCCGATTCAATCAGGCGGATCGGAAATCGGCCAGTTATTGTGAGATCGGTGACGATTCGGGATCGGCAAAAATCACAGAATTCTACCGATTCGAATTGAATCGAGAATCGGCAATTACCGATTTAGGGTGTATCGGCCCAACCTTAGTCGGGGCTCTTGAAATGGTTTTTTTTTTCAGGTGACAATGTTCCCTAATGAGAACCTTTACAAAGAGCAACTGACATATGGGGGAAATTTTGAAGGATTTTCCACATTCTAGTGACAAGGTGAATAAATAACTTATGGCAGCCATTGTAAATACTACTTTTTTGCAGTAACTCAATTGACAAAATATTCTTACCTCCTGTTGAACTGTCTGTAGTATAATGACATTCTTGAAAATTGCATCTTCTAAGACATCAGCCTATGACAAATTTAGATACATGTACATTATAAGTAAAAACATGTAGATTAAATTAAAATTTATGCGAAAAATTCTTGTAGAGCGAATTAAAAGAAAACTAAAAAGCCAAATGAACTTTGTCAGGTTTGAGGTTTCGGAGATATTATTTTTTGAAGTGACTTTTTCAGCGCATACTGTGTGTTCATGTGTGCATAACGATTGACATGATTGAACCACCGTAGGACTAGACAGCGATTCTGTCCCTCATATTCTATTGCATTTCATATTAAGGCTACAGTCCCGAAATGGGTGCCACTTTTGCCAACGGCATCTTTACTGCAACTTTTTACCTACTTACACATATCAGAATAATACAATTTTTGGCGTACATATGTAATAGAATCTCTAGTTTATACATGAGACTTAAGTAGTGATTTCACGTCCATTATCAAGGTCAAAATTACGTCAATAAACTACTTCGAAAAATTTACACCTTTTTCGCCGAAACCTTAAAATTTTATGATGTTCGAACGATTCGCCTGTTTTCAAATTTTGACAGATTGTAGGCTTGATACATTTTATTGAATTACAAATAATATATCATAAATGTGTTGTGTTGATTTTGAATGATAATGTAACAAACCCGCGTTGTTTTGCCCGAAAACCGGGCGTGAATTATGACTCTGAGTTCGCACTGTTTGAGCTGTGAATAGCCTGATTTTAGTATATATTCTACATTATCTACATTTTGTCTGATATACGCATTCGCATAATTTACTTACAAATTGAGCATTCCAATGAGGCAAAAATTGCAATTTTTATGTAAACAAAAGAAAAATATGGCATTCTAATGTTTATGTTTTAGATTTTAGTTCACCATCTCAATGCTGCCTTGATAGCTCAGCGGTAGATGTCTCGCTTCGTAATGCATGACTAACCCCTGCCATAATCCATGGTTTGAGTCCCCGCAAAGGCAGTGTAAACTATTTATCTTTTCATGATTGAAAAATAGTTAGGATTCACATTTTCCTGAGCATGTGGATTCCTCATACCCTTCAGGGACAGAGTTCAAACCATTGATTTGTGCGAAAGCTGACAAAAAATATGAAGCAGAGACAACCCTTGTAGCAACAGATGTCTGTGATCACTATCAAATAGCACTATGTTCAAGATGAATTAATAAATCAAAAAGCTTGATTTACCAAAAATCAACAAAATACTGATCGTGGACTGCCGAATTCAACACACTTGACAGAGTAAGATGGCGTCAAAATGATGTAAACAATGCATTCAAAACCTGTCCAAATGTCCCACTAGTCGTTGCAATAACTTTTGTGGTAAGCGGAACTGATACTCATTGTTCCTGTCAGATACTGATGTACCGGTACAGAACTTGAAAAATAAAATTGAAAAATCAGGTCGGCAAATTTTTGGCCATTGTGCCGTTGAAGGGAAGGGTCGTCAGCAGTACTGGTCGTCAAACCTAGTAGTATGAACGCATTTGCTCGAGACACTCAAGCAAGAAAACTTTGTTTTTGAAACTTTGTCTTTGACCACAGCCAGATATTTTGGGTACGAACGCATTGAATAAAATACTGATACCAAGATCGGTATTTTTAACGATTTTGTTAATTAATTCATATTTGTGCGTAAAGGTTTAGAATATAGTACATAATTAAAATACAACTAAATATCCTGAAAATATTTTTGCAAAGAGTATAACACTTAGCACCAGCATCACCGATGCTTGCTGTAAATTCGAAACTTTTAATTCTGATAGGGCCTTAGTCCTGGCACCATGACTTGACTTAGTGTCAAGTCATGGGAAATGCTATGTAGTAAAACAGCCATTTAAGCATGTGTATACAGAGCATCTTGAGGCTAAGTCCACACTGCAAATTCAGCCAAAATATTGAAGTTGCTTGAAAATTTTATGATTAATATGCTTCTTGAGAGTCTTGTGCATCTCATGATAGGTAATTTGTTAACATTTAGAATCACAATGTGTGATTTTGGGGCCAAAACTTACCTTGTATGCTGTAACATTGGGTTTCCGAATTTGACAACCTCAATTTTGTTTATGTCCAGATTTTGGGTAATAAATTTCATCTTTGGATTTAAATTAGTTTTGTAATGATTCTACACTATTTAAAGATGTTGTCTGTGTTGAGAGAAATTTATTTGGGTTTTTAATTTCTGAATTATTTCATGTCAAAACTTAGAAAGCTTAAACGGCAATGTAACTCCACATATTCCTTGTAACTCTGGACACTTGGTCCTGAGTTACAATTATTGGAACTAATAGTATAGGGCCTACTCATCAGTCTGATCAGAGTCAATGTCATTCAAGTATCACTTTAATTTATAATTGATGAAAATTATGATATTATTCCAATACTTAATTTTAGCTTACCTGATGTAAGACTACATTTGTGTCTGGCAATAGATAATGTGGATATTTACACAGCTCACTCACAACCACCGGATCGCTGCTCAAAATTGGGGCTTCATGTTTGCATTGACTGCACGCCTGAGATCCACACCAAATATCATCACGGAGATAGTGTTCTCGCACTACTTTTACGATGCTTCCTTTTCTTGTTTTCTTCACGAAACTTTTATTTGTCAACATGGTGAAATGATCAACTTGATCGTCAATAACTTTTCCAAATACTCAGATCATTTTTCCGCACACGTTTTGAAGTTGTTGATATTTTGCAATTTGACCTTTGACTTTTGATACGACGAGCTCCCAGTGTTTTGACAGACGGCTGTCTGGAAGAGGTCAAATTAAATCCCGAAACTTGCGCGAATTGAAACTCTGCATGCGTGAAACTTAAAAACAACAAAAAAGCTTGCTGTTAAAATAATTAGCACCTCACCTCTCTCATGCTCTGCTCAAGCTGCTGAGAAGTAATCGCAATAGTTCAGTGCAAGTACTTTAACAAACAGGTTTCAGGTAAGTTTGCCTTGCCATGGGCATGGTCAAGTTGGTGCACTGGCAGCTGAGCCTGAGACAAACAAATGACCTGTGTCATGATAAGCACACAGCAGGCACTAGACGACCACGGCAGCCATTACGGTTTGACACTTCTTCCAATACAACACATGTGTTCTCGGTGGCTAAAATTAGCCACCGACTTTTTTGCTATTTGCCATCCCTTTTTTGTTGGATCACTCATCCCGGGGGGGTCTGTCATCATTGACATGAGGGTATCAGGCGTGACCAAGAATTCACGTAAAAAGGGTGTTTTTTTAGGATCATGCACGTTACGTACGTAACGTGAATAGGGTCTAAAATCTCAAAAAACCAACAAAAAGGGTATATTTTTGAAACTGATGAGTTAAATTTTCAGTAAATTTAGTAAAATTTTAGTAAATTTTCAACAATCATACTTAGTTAGGGTGTTACTTTTGATAATATGTAAATACTTGTTTAGGGTGCTGTTTGGAAGTCTTTGGTCACGCTTGATACCCCCCTTTCAATGATGACAGACCCCCCTGGGTCACTCATGTATTATTGTTAACAATATTAATGAGTATCTACTTAAGTGTTTGTTGATTGAAAAAAATCAAAATGTGTACTTTGATCATGCATTTTTATATTTTAGGTGATTGTTTACATAAAAGTGATCATGAATTTTCACAAGTTTATGTTTGGTAAACTCCTTGACTACCATGGCCTATGGCTTAAGCAACTCACTAAGGTGTGCAAGAGCACATTTCCCACATTTTTCATGATGTGAGTTGTTCAAAATGAGACGTCAAAAAATTGGCAAAATTAACCATTGTTCAATGGAGCTCCATATGTCTATACAATACAATCATTTTATAGACATACTAGTAGGTCTAGCAGGCACAAAAATTTCAAATTGATGTAAATTTTATGGAAAGAAGCTTCTTATTATAAGAATAATAATTCTTTCTTTCTTTCAAAGTTTCAGGAATGATCTAACACGTAATTGTGTGCATTTTAATATAATTCAAAATGATGATCGGGAATTTGCTTTGAAATTTAATTAAAACTTTGTAATGGAAGTTGAAATTACAACTGATTTATTGTTGAAATTTGAACTTTGTGCTCACTTGGGAATAACTGATCAACACTCCTGGTAGACATGGCATGTGGAGTCAAACCATCAGGGTTGGCTTTGCGCACTTTAATTCTTTATGTTAGTTGTTATGTGTATGATAAGTACTTGTAGTTTTAATAAAAATATCAGATGCCAAAAATCAGAAGATACAGAGTGTCCACGAATAATTTATACCCGGTTTCAAAAAATCAGAAAAAATTTCAAATCATAATTTTTTATAAAACCAACAGCTTTCCTATAATAGTGGATAAGTCTTCTACATTTTCCATAGGTTCCATCGAAATATCATGCTTCATTGCTTTGCATGATGACGTAATTGAAAAATGTAGAGTAGAGTTTGTAAAGTGCAATGGTTCTAATGAATACAACTTGACCGAATTCAAATATTCTTTCTTTGCTTTTGTAATTTTCTAAGATCTACAAAAAGCATTACCTTGCAGACTTCTGAATCTGTTCCTACTCAGATTAGCGAGATAGACTTAATCAAACATGGAGCAGGACACCATTTTGGCGGGCAAGTTGAGGAATCACAATTCCGTGGACAAATTCTGGTCCTAATATTGAGTTGTTACCCATAATTGCCATTTGAACTAACTTCGGTTGTAATTAGCAATGTCAACATTGTCAAATGTAAAGTTTCCAGGTGGGTTTCCCTTAGGCGAGTACATGTAACATCTTACACTATTTGTACTGGCTATTGTAAAGCTGTTCAACCGTAACCAAAATCATCATTTCTTTTCCTAAGGACACCCTTTAAATCCTATATTCATCACAGCCAATAAATAAAACCTAAATTGTATTTCACATTTTAACTGTAAAAAAGTAAAGGGTGTCAGTGTAATAGGTTTTAATTGAATGTTTAAGTTCGACAATTTCTCTGATTACAAATTTACAATTTGCAAAATATACCCTGTTTGGAAAAAATATCTATAACTTTCCACAGGAACATTCGATTTGAAAAATTCAAAATTCTTCAGAACATGTTTAGTTTGAAAAATAACAAGATTTGACCAAAACATTAACCACTGCTCCATCAAAAAATCCGATAGTCAGGTATAAATCATTCGTGGACACTCTGTATTCCACATTCATGGTTCATGTCTATCATGATCAAGTTTAAGTTGTTTCCTTATTATTTCAAATTGCTTAATTCTCACAAATATTTATATTTCCAGACTCATCTTATACCTGAATGCTTCGTCTCTTGACAATCCAAAGAGCCATTTTCCCCACCACTGCTGTAGCTTCTTTGTGTAAACTGACTTTTGTGAGAACAATGGGTATGTTTTTTTTTATTTGTTTGTTTGTTTTTTGCTGTGTTTTGGTTTTGTTTTTCTTTGTAATAAATATTTTATTGATGTTGTTCTTTCACTTCCAGTAGAAATACTAATGAAGTCTAACTACATGGATAAAAAATAAATCAACAACCCACCACTGCTATTATCACAGCATTTCCTAATTTTGTCATATTTGGGACTTATGGTATTTTGGACAGAATGTTGAATGGAAAAGATATATGGTATGCAAAGCCATATAGGTCATTGGATGTCTTAAAATATGATGTGAATATTGAGGAATTACATAGTTATATATGGTTGGCAATCTTGCCCAGAATTGATTTTATTTCAGTTGACGGTACATGCCAGAATGGATACTAAGAATCTTTTGTTAAGTCATTTGAACATAAGATACAGGTTCAGTACCTAAATCGCATAAATAAA
Organism: Ophiothrix spiculata; assembly: GCA_000969725.1. Taxonomy (NCBI): domain Eukaryota; kingdom Metazoa; phylum Echinodermata; class Ophiuroidea; order Amphilepidida; family Ophiotrichidae; genus Ophiothrix; species Ophiothrix spiculata. Next base: position 32,203 of record JXSR01S023739.1, on the reverse strand, counting down.
CGAAAATGGGTCGCATTGGTGCCAGGGAAATTGTGAAATAGTATCTTTATTTTAATTTCTTTGTTATGGCTGTTTGTATTTTAAATAGTTGGTTTGTTTGTTTCAGTTTGGTAACGAGAACTCTTGTTATACTGTTTTGTTATATTTCCAGCTACTAACAAAGTATTCAAATTAGCTACCAAAAATGATGGACCTCGACTTATAAAACTGGTAAAGGCTATCATCCCTCCATTGGATTACAGTAAACATAAAGGACAAGATGGCCGCCTAGCAACCATAGGAGGCTGCAAAGAGTACACAGGCGCTCCATATTTTGCAGCCATATCTGCTCTGAAAGTGGTAAGTTTATTTAGCATGTTATACTCTTTTCACTGTGCCACTGTATTCCATGATCTTACCAATTTTACTGTTTTTCTTTTCTATTGTTCTAAATACCAGTCGTTTTTGCCTAAATTGGCTGGTTTTCAATTTTATTAAGCAAATTTTGCATAATTTACTGTTTTTCTTTAACCATCACGTATGCTGATTTTCTGGAATCATAACATGACAGTTGGATAAGATGTCCATATAACTTTAACTCCCAAAAGCTTAAAAACTATCTAAGCCCAAATACATCATACAAAAATTTCCTATTTCCCTAGGATTTTAACCCCTGACCTCTGGCATCCCGATCCCATGTCCACCTATGGCAAGCCACCAAGTATGGCCTGCCTTGGTAGCCATTTCGTGCCCATATATATATCCCCGTCTGTGATGTATTTGGACCTAAGCGAATTTCTTGATTTTTGCTTGTTGGATTTTGTTGGACTGTGATGTGTTAGGGTTAATCTTGAAGTAAATTGAAGGAATTTAAATTTGAATTAGCATATTACACTTTAAGAACAGGTAGCTTCATTGTGTTTTGTCCCCGGGAGGGGTACTTAGTATAGAAGTGATTATGGGGATGTGCCGCAAACATGAATAGCAAAATCAGGCTGTCTGGTATGCCAATGGGTCCTTTCTCTTTGCAAAATGTGGTATTTTGATAGGTCTGTTTGTCAAAATTTCTGAGATTTGCACCAAAATGGCTCAAATTTTTGATTTTTTTCTAAATTTCAAACAAAAATCAGCCTAAATTCGTGCCAAATTAGCGTAAATTTTTGCAGAAAATTTCAATACGTCGATCCTGGGTTTCCACCCGGAAGTCAATCTTTACCGAAATTTTAGCCCAAACACAGTTTTGCCTATAAAACTAATAAGCCGTGACATTAGCTTCTATACTTCATTAATTAAAAGCGGGCAATTTGAATTGTTGTTTGGGATGGGTGGTAGT
>JXSR01S023739.1:15330-30643 GCA_000969725.1 Ophiothrix spiculata | reverse complement strand
GCCCCCCCCCCCCCCCCCGGGCTCTGTCAGACATCTGTTAGTTAAGGAGAGGGAATCCATTCTTATTACACTGATTTTCACTGTCCATGAGTCCAGTTATGCCCTCATGCCAAGTATGGTGTACAATATGCAAGCTAGGGTGAAAAACAACTCAAGAACTGTTCCTCTGGTCTACCCTTTAGGTCTATCATGACCTAAAAGCACCAAGGGGGAAAGGGGTGGAGGGCGAACACGATGTAGGACAAGATTGAAAACCCCTGAACCAGAGCTAGGTTTGCAGATCTATTGCTCTCACTGTATCTCTGATTATAGCTAGTGTTATAAAAACCAGGGAAGTCCTAAGCACAATATCTGTTTCATTTATCTTTCAGGGTTGTGATTTGTCACATGTATTTTGTACTAAAGACGCTGCTCCAGTAATCAAGTGTTTTAGTCCAGAGCTTATTGTACACCCAATACTGTAAGTAAAGGGTTCTATGGTGTATTTATCTTCCTCAAAACAGTAGGAAAAATGATCAATTGTAGAGACAGATTTAACCCCAAGGGCTCAACCCCCGGGGGGGGGGGCACTCAAATTTGAAAAGTGACAGGTGTGCAGCACAGACCTCAGAAGAGGGGGTCTTTCGGTGACAGGCTAAAAAAGAAAAAAAGGTGTCTTTCAGTGAGGAGCTCTCAAGAAAGGGGGTCATAGGTGAGGACAATAAAAAATTCAAGGTTCTTTTGGTGAGGATCTCATTTCATTGAAAAAGGGGGTCATTAAGTGAGGCGCTCAGATTTATCGCAAAACTTCAGGTCTTCCAGTGAGGTGTTTAAACAACTATAAAAACCATGAAATAATTATCCTTGGGGTATTAAAACCTATTAGGTATGATCCACAGGTATTAACACTCACATAGATAGAGCAAAATCATCAGAAAATACATGGTAAAACTTACTTACTTATGAAAACAAGGGTCATTCAGTGATTTGAGGGCTCATTTTGCGAGAGCGTTTCAGAAAAATGTATTTATGAAAACAAATACCAAATCTAGCTGAATATTCAAATGAACTTATGGTCAATGTTTGTCTATGTGTTAGCAAAAACATTGACCCAAAATAATACCAACATTATGAACAATTCATGTAAAAAATATTAATGGGCAGTGATTTGGTCTTAATCCTAATCAATCACTACTAGTCTCTTACACAACACAAAACCACCAGTTTACAATGTTGTAGAATACATACAAGGGATATGCTGTGGATCTTGTAACAGAGTCTGATTGCTTGTTGCATACTTCAAGGTCTAGAGTATACAGATCTAAAAACTTCACCTTCAACTTGAACAAAATGACAAATGCACCTTGCAGAAAGTTCAAGCGAAGTGAAACAAATTGAAAATTCATACCTTTAAATGTTTCAACTCAACTCTTTTCCAAGTGACAACATTATAAGGTCTCTTTTTATGGAGGATGTGTGCGGCATGGTAAAAAGTCAAAGATATGAAATGTGAGTTTTCAATCAACTCTTGTGATGAAAGCTTGACTGTATCTAGTGAATTTAAAGTGATAAAGTGAACTTCTAATTACCAAAGTTTGTCCAAGACTGAAACCAAGTCTCCACAAATACTATTATTATTATGTAGTAGATTAAAGTAACATTACTTATTTGATCTAAGAGGTCAACCTGAATTAGTTTTTGTCTCGCCTAAAAATTTTTCATACCATTCCTTAAAACTGTTCGCCATTCGCTGTCCGCAAATCTCGGAAACCGTATGCCCTATGTTGATGATATTTGGTGAGTAGGTAGGGTTGGAGCTGAACTGGTGTTGCCTACAATTTGAACGCAAACTATGCATATAAAGTACCTAATTTGCATAATTTATGCATAATTTGTTATTTTAAGTATATCTCCTAAACCGTAAGGGCAATGGTAATGAAACTTGTTGACATGAAGGGTTTCGGGATTACCACACGCGACGCGCCATTTTGAGGGATGCGGTGAAGGTCACTTGAGGTCAAATTTCAAAATTGTTCAAAAAGTTGATCTGAGGTAATCCAATGTCATTTGGAGGTCAAGGGCATAACTTATGAACCCATGACCCCACATGAATTAAACTTAGACCATAGAAACTGCTTGACCCAAGGGCAAGGTCAGTCAGGGTCAAAAGGTCATCTGAGGTCAAATTTCAAAAATGGTCAAAAAGTTACTTTGAGATACATTTAAGGTCAAAATATTTATCCCAAGGTCATGTTAAGGTCATTAACCCTCGTCTTCCTAAGGGGGGGACCCTAACGGATGATTGCCGATTGCACCAAAATGCAAAACAAAGCGACCCCGGGCATTTTGGTAATTGTTTTTACATCCTTTGCGGTCATTTTGACAAAAAAAAATTGGGGGTACCACCTAAGGTGGGGTTATGGTAGGCCGTCAAAATCGGCGGGTAGGGGGGTGGTTGCCACCTCTAAAAATTTTAAATCGCCATTTTGAGAAATATCTGCATGCTATTGACTTGAAACTTACAGAACATGTTAGGATTGTTGATTCCTTCATTTATTAGCAAAAAACCCGACGAAAATCGGACATTTAGAACTTTTATAACGATTTTTTGAAAAAGTGGCCATTTTTACCAAAAGTCTATTTTTTTTCGGTATGAATATACTTTGTGACGTCATAATTACGTAACGCCTCGACCGATTTTCATGATCTTGGTATCAATGGAAAGAGGAGAACCTACCCTATACTATAGTATCAAACAATATAACTTTCGGGGTTCAAAATCCCCCACCCCCCCTCAGGAAGACGTGTTACAGAAAAAGGCTTAGGAAGACGAGGGTTAATGTAGGTGATTAACAAAGTAGGCGGTCAATTCAGTAGACGGGTCGATAACACAGGTGAGACTACTGTTTCGCGAACCATCATGTTAATGTTGAATGCAATTAGTCATTTAACAGCATTACATCATTTACATCAAACATCCTGATTTATCTTAATTTGTCTTTTGAATGATAACTTGTTTGCCCAACTTGTGGGTCAGTAGCAAATTGTTTATATTTAGTCTGAAATTTTATTTTGCATTCAAAAGTGATTCCATAATTTTTACAATTATTTTTCGTGTCTGTAGTGACAGTGAGGACTGTATAGAAGAGTTGTGTACTAGCTGGTTACCCAAGTTACATGGTCTGATTATTGGCCCTGGGTTAGGCTCAGATGAACTACTCCAAAGACATGTTCAGGTAAGGATGTTGTCTTATAGCGTCAATTAAGGTAAAATTGATGGCCTAATATGTGCACACATTGGAGTATCCATATCCACTTCGAAGCAGTTGGGCTAGATTTTTTGGTATTTTTGTTGTGAGTGGATTTGTCCCATTTCCCATGAGATTATTACCTTCCCAGCATTGAAGAATGTCGGTATGATCAGTGGCCTGACAAAGTTTGATGGTACCAAACGCAACATAGCCGTAAGTGCTATATTTTTATTTCCAGTATTTGATTTATTTTGATCATAAATGTCGGTACCCATTTGACACCTTGGTTGAGAGGAGCATATGAGGGTAAGTATCTTGCTCAAGGACACTACACACACCAATCACCATATTCGAACCCAGGACGCTCAATATCCGATGATTAAAAGTCAGAGACATATACTGCTTGTTAGGACCTGGTTGTATGTTTGTATTTATGACATCCCCACATAGACCATCCTGTTTACCTTTTATTCTTGTCAAAATGTAAAAAATAGCTTTTTTCACTTCAAATACATTCATATAGCTGCAGGATGGTTTGAATATGTTGTAAACAATGATGCTATATAAATAGTTGAATATATTTTTGTTCATATTGTACAGGAGATAATCATTGAAGCAAGGAAACAGAATATTCCACTTGTCATAGATGCTGTAAGTTATTGTCTGAAATCAACTTCTTTTTATGCCCTTGATTTATGAAACTGGAGCGATTCTAGAGATACACTTATAAACCTGTAACAAAACTTTGAAGTTGATTCTTTCCTTAAAAGGAAGCCAGTGTAAGGTTGTCATCAAGTCGTCAGAGCACCTGTCTCGACCACATGCAAAGACTAGCCTGGCAGCTTTATTTTGAATACGCTGCAACTGCTTGAGATCCCTTTCACGTGAACCAAACAGTAGGGAATTGGCATAGTCAATGCGGGACAGGACGAGTGCTCTGACGGCATGGTGACAAGCATCCTTCGTTAAAAACCTTCGAATCCTGGTATGTGAAAGTTCAATGTTCTGCAAAGATTATTTATATGCAAAGACATGTCTAAACAATGATCAAATATAACACCTAAGTTTTTTTACATTGGTGGATGGTCTGATGATAACATCATTCAAATTCAACACAATATCTGGAAGTTTGTTAAATGTTCTGTTGGTAGTAATGATAAAAAATTCTGTTTTTCCCCGGGGGGGGGGGGAGGGGAGGGGCACTTAGCTACAACGGTGTACACATGCGTGAACAAAGGTTTTAAAAATACCTCCTAAACACGTTTTCGAGTAGCCTTAAAAAATGACCCCTAAACAAGGATTTCACAGGGTTATTCTTTCATATTACCCCCTTAACAAGTTTTTCTAAAATTCCAGTGGAAATGTAGTTGGGAAACCACCACTTTAAAAATATGGTGATGTTTATTTTTTTTTTAAGTCTACAAAATTACCCCCAAACACGTTTGATTCGATTTTGAAAATATACCCCTTTTTGTTGAAAATCAGTGTTTTCTGACCCCTAAACACGAAACGTACGGACCGTGCCTATTAACAAAAATACCCCCCTTTTTTCCATGTTTTTTGTTCACGCATGTGTACAACAGTATGGCTAAGTGGCCCCCAGGGTTTTTTCCTGATTGAGCTGCAGTTTGTTATTAACCATCCATGAATTAATAGCAGAAATACTTTAGACTTTTATTTTATTTCAACCATATATTAAGGTTTATTTGTTTGTTTATTTGCCCATACTTTTATTTTCAGGATGGTGTGCGAATGTTGTGCAAAAACACAGAACTCATTAGTGATTATAAACGAGCTATACTGACCCCAAATATCATAGAATTCAAGCATCTACATCAAGCTGTGGTGAGTATATGACCCTAGTTATCCCAGAACTCATTAGTGATTATAAACGAGCTATACTGACCCCAAATATCATAGTATTCAAGCATCTACATCAAGCTGTGGTGAGTATGACCCTGGTTATCCCAGAACTCATTAGTGATTATAAACGAGCTATACTGACCCCAAATATCATAGAATTCAAGCATCTACATCAAGCTGTGGTGAGTATACAAATCTAAGTGAGGTCAACAAAAACATTTGTTCATATATATAATTATGACAACGATATCTCAGTAAAGTCCAATAAACATGCATTCACAAAAATGGTGAAAACATAAGCATAATTTAAGGCACACAGAAAACACAGCTAATACAGTGGAAACTCATAACGAAGTTGCTATGGACGGAAAACTTTGTTCTTTATATTCAAAATTCTGTTTTATCAGGGTTTTGAAAACAAAAAAACAAGAAATGAGTATAATGGTACAGGAAAACTTTTTCTTTGTAACAGGATATTTGTTATATCAGGTTTTGTTATAATGAGTTTCCACTGTGCACACAAAATCTGTGATGACCAAATGGTTCTTGGCATTCAACCAAAGCTGGTTCGTAACGAATTGTTGCAACAATTATTTACATTGGTTACCAGTGAAGCAACATATTAGCTACAAGTTACTGATGTATGTTTTAAATGTATTCATTCCACAGCTCCAAGTTATCTTGTTGAATTCATTCATCTTTTGAGAAACCAATCAACGCATGAATACAGGGCTCGGCTTTGTTCCTCTTCAGATCTCACCTGTCTTTCTATTCCCAGATCTTTTAAGACTGCTGGTGATTCTTCATTCATTGTTTGTGCTCCTCAGTCGTGGAATGAACTCCCTATTGATCTGAAAGAGGCAACATCCTTCCATGTGTTCAAGCTTCTGCTTAAAACACACTTGTTTCCTGTGTAGATTTTGCTTGTATTTTCCCATATGTTTTTTATCCTTTTCTGTGTTTCTTACTTATTGTAAGGCGCTCTGTTCTTTGTAGGGCCCCATATAAGAACTTGGGAATAATAATAATAATAATAATATTTGATATTGATTTTTAATTGATTTACAGATTGGTAGCGAGCCAGAAGATGAGAACCCCCAAAACGATGTGATGAATGTTTGTAAAGCTTTAGGGAATGTCACCATATGTCTTAAAGGGGCCAAAGATATCATCACAGATGGCAAAAATGGTAAGATGATAGTGAGCCATAGATTAACAGGGGAGATACAAGGCTTGCTGCCATTTTGATTCTGGCATGGAGGCAACATTTGGGGTATTCGGGTTTTCACCGAAGCTTTGTCAGAACTTATTGCAACTTTAGCACGTCCATGGCCATTTGCGTCTGTTTTGTTTAGGCGCACTGTCTGGATAAGACAGGCTTAAATTACACATCTCTGCTGAGGGCTTGGAAGACACACAACTAACGCCCTGCGGGGCAGGTTTTTTCTCACCCCGACCCCGTCGTTCCCCGAAAATTTATTTCCCGACCGGACCGACCCGATAAAAATTTAGCTTGCCCCGACCGACCCCGACCCGAAAGGATTTTTTCTAGACCGGACCGACCCGGACCGGTAGTTTTTCATGATTTTCCGGTCAAGATGGATATTTTTCCCCGACCCCGAGTTACCCCGAATATCAAGTCATTAAAATGGTGTTTAAAAATGATTACGATTTCACCTAAAACCAATTAAGAAAAAAATGACTCAATTTAAGACAAATGACCTTATTTAGGACCTCACGAAAAATGTTCACATGATTTTATGGTCCGATTTTTAACCAATCATAGATCATTCTCTTAGCGCGCGGGGAATTTATATGATTGTTTATAAGAAGCAAATGCTTGTTGACGTCACAAGTCTAAATGTGCTTTATTCGGTAAAGTGGCAAAGGAAAATTAGAGTTTCAACTCAAAACATCGTGGCAAAAATTGTAATTAATATTTATAGATTGGAAGGCGTGGGATCATATAATGATCCCCAAGAGCTCAACCTGAAGTAGTATACTTTTTGATATCAATGAACAGCGTAACATTTCAGGTACATGAAATGCAAGACAATGACAAATGACAGATCAGCAACTAATGCAAAGTACAAACGATTAAATGGACGTGAAAGTGCAAGTTAAAAAATGACATTATAGACACAGCGATTAATTGTTGCTCCATTTTATTTTTACCCCGAACGAGCTTTTGCATTTCCCGGACCGAATGTAAACTTTCCCCGACCCCGAGTAAAAATTCCCCGACCCGGTCGACCCCGGTAATATTTTTCCCGGACCGTACCGAACCCGAAAAAAGCTCAAAAAAATTTCCCGACCCGGTTTCGGTCCGGTCCGGGAAAATTCGGGGTTTCGGGTTTCCCCGCAGGGCCTTACACACAACGACATTATTATAGAGTGCTCGCTTACGGTCAGTCAAGATTCGGCTTTTCTCAAGTGGACTGGAATACCCCAATTTGAGCTCCATGGCTGAAGATGCCATTACAGACTGTTATACAAAGCCTGGTATCTCCCCTGTAAATCTATGTAGTGAGTGGAGGGGGCACTCAGTACATATTGATGTACATATGCATGAACATAGGTTTATAATACCCCCTAAACAAGTTTTAGCTTACCTTGAAGAAATACCCTAAACAAGGATTTAGTGCAATTTTACTCAAAATGTTACCCCCTTAAAGTTGTATTTTTTCTTCAGATATTGGAAAACACCCATTTTTGTGGAAACTTTGTATTTCTGTTTTGAAAAAAAACCAGCTCTTTTTTACCCCTAAACACGTGCAGTGCTTTCCGTGTTGGTTAGGTAAAAATGTCACCTTTTTCCGTGTTTTTCTGTTCACGCATGTATAAATCAAAATAGCCCCAGGGAAAAATATGACCCTCCTGTCTCTTCAGGTTTTTATTTGTAAGGACTCCAGAACTGTCCTGTCTCTTCAGGCTTTTATGTTTAAGGACTCCAGAACTGTCCTGTCTCTTCAGGCTTTTATTTTTAAGGACTCCAGAACTGTCCTGTCTCTTCAGGCCTGTTAATTGTAAAGATTATGTAACATATGCCAATATCGGTCTTTTTGAAAATAATGACTTGTAATTTTGTGTCAGTCATAAAATTCCACTGTGCACAACATACTTATTTATTCTTTCAGGTTTAATCTGTGACTTGTCTAAGAGTCCAAGGTGGTTAGGGGGATATACTCTCAGGAACTATGGGTACATTTAAGGACCCCAGAACTGTCCTGTCTCTTAAGGCTTTTATTTGTAAGGACCCCAGAACCCGGGGGGGCACTCAACTTTGAAAGTGGTAGGTATGTCCGGCGCGAAGCGCCGAAATTGGGGGCAGGTGAACTGATTTTCTGTAAAAAATGGAACTTTGAAACCAATTTTTTGGGGTCTAGTGAACTGAAATTTTGGTCAAAAATAGCCTCCTGAACTGAAAATTTTCGCATTTCATGAGCAATTTATGCAGTTAGAGCTAAAATTTTGCAGTTTTTCTAAAAAACGGGGTCAAAAGAACTGAATCACGCTGAAAATGGGGATCTAGTGAGCGGCCTGGCGGCCTGAAAAAGGGGGTCTTGACCGCCGGACATATATATCCTATCCACATATGTGAGTGCCCCCCCGGGCCCCAGAACTGTCCTGTGTCTTCAGGTTTTTATTTGTAAGGACCCCAGAACTGTCCTGTCTCTTAAGGCTTTTGATTGTAAAGAGTATGTAACATATGCCAATATCATTCTTTTTGAAAATAATGGCTTGTAATTTTGTGTCATTCGTAAAATTCCACTGCAACATACCTTTTTATTCTTTCAGTTTTAATCTGTGACTTATCTGGGAGTCCAAGAAGATGCGGTGGTCAGGGGGATATACTCTCAGGAGCTATGGGTACATTTAACTTTTGGGCCCATAAATTTGTCGATACACATACTGAACATGAACAGGGGTAGGTATCTCTTTTTTGTGGTTCCATATGCATTTGCTCAAATAAGAGGTATTTGATATACGAGGGGTGGTCAATATGTGATGGCTCACCCTTAAAGGGGGACTTTGAAGATGATATCAATTTTGATTTTATCATTTCATCTGTTATAGCATTATCTAAGCTTTAAAATGACACCTCACTTGTTGAAATTGATCAAGGCAATCAAATTTTACAACAGAAAATCTGCTGAAAATTCTTATTATTTGCTGCCTATTTTCATCAGTTTCTCGAAAAGTGTTCTGTCGCAAAGGCCCCCTTTTCGAGGTGAGTCATCACATATATTCGTAGCCTGATGTAGAAGGAGATGACCGAGCTATGCAGTTTTTATTAATAAGTTATGTAGTACAACTCAATTGATGAAAATTTGGAAAGTTTCAAGTAAGTATTCCATGGCGAAAGCCTAAACAAGATGATGATGATGATGAGATGATGATGATTAATAACCGTCTTTCGACATTTTAATGTCTTTTATGTGTGATTTTATAAAGAAATACTTTATTAAACTTATTTATTACTTGGAGGTCTACTTATCCCTATAAAAGAATTTCGATCAGTCCAGGCATGACGATCATCGCGTAATATGATAAACACTCGTGTGTGTGGCGCATACGCGCGCTTGATTGGCGTTTTACGATAAAACGCATGAATTGCTAATGACTTCACATATGCGGGTCATTATAAGAAGTCATTGTTACCTGATAATGACCGCGCAGTCGTTTGCGTAAAAGTAGAAATAATCTTATTAGATTTGATCGCGCTATTACGCAGGTTAGTAATTTTGATTATATTTTACAGGAACTTAAAACTTGTCTGTTAGAGGTTTCTGAAGTTTCGGAATTAAGCATTTGAAATTGACAGAAAATAACCTGTGTTGTACCCAAAACTCCATCATCTTCCTGGCATTGTTGTAATCTGCAGCCCAATTATTTTCATGCTACTTGAAAGAGTAATTATATTCAAGTCTTCACATCTTTTCTTTGTTGAGTTTGTTGGGTGTAGCAGCCAGGAGAAAAATTTTAAAGTTAATGCATGTCAGTTTAACCAATTTCCACAGAGAACCTCAGTTCCCTGTGCATTTATTTCTCTTGAGGGCATGTCAGTTTAGTTAGTTTTCAAGGTAAAAAATAACTGGCAAGTTTTAAGTTTCTGCAAAATATAATCAAATGCAGATATTTACTTGAAATTTTCAAAATATTCATCAATTGAGTTGAACTGCATAACTTATTAACAGAAAGTGCATAGCTCATCTTCTTCTACCTCAGGCCCATAGATTAATAAAAGTCCAGATAGGCAACTGGTCTATTTGAACCCTATAAATCCGGCTAAGTTAGGGATTTGCGCCACACGGGCGCTATGTCTGGACCAACGCAGCGCGAGTGCGTATTGACCAAGCTCTGCGCTCTGTCTCACGCTACTATTATTTGACTACAACGCAATACGCATCTTATAATTTACCGCCAAATCGTGCGTTAGCAAGGAACGGCGCTTGGCTGGCTCAAATCCCTAACTTAGCCGCATTCTCAGTCAAATTACCATTCAGTTGCCAGAGTACGCTCAGGCCATGAACATATTGAACAGCCTTTAGTAGGTATTCATTAATTCTTATTCCCTCAGAGTACCAACTAATGTATAATACCTAGGGGCGAGACTTGTTCACCTGCAATGGAAAGGTATTGAACATCTTCTGTGTAGATGGATCTAAACATTTTAAATTTACAAAAGACTGATTTTCATGTCCATCTTAGGGATGGTATGGTACTCCTAGACCATAGAACCCATCTACATAGGACACATCTTTCCCTTGCAATTTGCCGAATTGAAATGAATTCAACTTTCAGAGCGACATGAAGTGCCAAAGCTGCAAAGTTACAAAAGTGCGAAATTAAGCGACATAGCTACAAAGCTGCAAAGCTGCAATAAGTATGAAAGCACCATAAATGTTTTTCAGTATTGATTACTTTGCATGAGTATTTGTTAGAACTGGGTGAGCGCTTGCCATTCCAGGACAGAGCAGTTAGGCTCTGTGTAAAAATCGCTGACAAAACATGTGAGTGAATGTCTCTGATGTGAACGAATGTTTGGACATACAGCCTAGGATGAACAAAGGGGCATGTAGGACTCCTGCTATGCTTGTTATGATAAGAATTTAAAATAAATGTAGTTTTATCTTTTGAATTATGGCATTGCTTCATTTAATCATTTGGAAATTGGAATAGGTTTGTCAGTTATATAGTTTTCAAAACTAGAGTTCTCAAGCATCATGTAATTTTCCTTAGCATTGTTGTTATTTAATTTAGTGATATTTTACCCCAACACTGAACACTGATCCCTTAATAATTGACCTTGATGGTCTAATGGAACAGGTCAGGACTCAATCAGTTGGGAGCCAGTTTTGGGTCCCCTTGCTACAGCCAGGGTTGCTGATGCTGGACGATGCTGGACAGATCAGCTGGCACTCAGCCTAATTAACCAGCGCTTGTGGACATTTTTGGCCTTGTCAATGAGCACTGGAATGCCAAAGAGACTGGAAACAGCCATAAAATGCAACAATTGCAATTTCATTCAGCATTTTCATTTAATGTATTGTCAATTTAGCCGGCAGTAATGTTTGGCTGGTGACAACCTTGGCTACAGCCAACATGATATATTCTTCAGCAAAACATTTGATTACTAACTTATGCATACATAGAGGTTTCACATTTCTCACCGCCAAACTTGCAACCCATGCCATCAGTGGCCTATGCAGCCTGCCTGTTAACCATAGCTGTCTACATCCCCGCCGAAACTCATCTACATAACTGATGTTTTTAATTGTTGTTTATCATCCATGGGGCCTCTAGTTGCAACCTATGGGCTTACAGCAATGGCAGCCTATGCAGCCTGCCTAGTGTTATTGATTAGCTGTCAACATTACCTAATGCTTTTATTTGTTGTTAATCACCCACGTACCTCTAGTTGCAACCTACGGGCTCCCAATGATGGCAGCCTATGCAGCCTGTCTGTTAATCATAGCTGTCAATAATAACTGATTTATTTGTCATTTATCATATACAGGCCACAAGTTGCAATCTATGGGCCAGCACTAACAGCAGCCTATGCAGCCTGTCTGTTAACCAAACGATGTGCAACTCTCGCTTTCCTTCAACATCAGCGCAGTACTACAACATCAGATCTACTGGTAGAAGTACATCAAGCATTTTCTAAACTATATGGAGAATGACATGCTCTCTTTTTGTGACTGAAAAACAACTCGTATTTAGAACTGGAAAGTTTATTGGTATTTATAATTATTGTAAAAAGTGATCATGATTTGGAGATATTTATAGTTTAAGGATACAACATAATTATTATTTATATTCAGAAAGAATTTGCATAGTGCATACAGTTCCCCAAAGTATTATGACTTGAAAATAAAACAGATGAATAAAAGACGGACCATACATTATAGCTGCATAAGTAGAACTCTAGACTTAATCAGTCATATATTGGCTGATCATGTAGACATGACAATTTTACTGTTGGGGCTTTTAGAAGCGCAAGCGGCAGTGCTGGGATTTGAACCCATGATCCTTGGATTGGGAGCCCGATGCTCTAACCGCTTGGTAACCGCTTGGCCATGACACCCCTTGTGTGCAAGACACAATGACAAAAGACTACATGAACACTAACGTCTACACGTTCACAAAATAAATCACTAGATGATCTTGGACCGACATTACTCTCAAAGCAATATTAATTACGTACCTTATCATCTTACAAGTCCCGGGGCCTGGGGGTACTCACATATGGAAGTGACGTACAAGTACCACCAAGCACCTTGGAAGTAGGGGTCTTTTGGTGACAAATTGGCTCCCAAAAGAGGGAGTCCTTCAGTGACAAAGTGCAAAAAAAATGGGGGGTTTGGGGGCGAAATTTACCAAAAAATAGGGCCTTTCCAAGTCAAAATGACCAAAAATTTGCAAAATTTTCTATGATTTTTGCGAAATTTTCGACAATTTTTGAGTGACAAAGGTTGTTTTAGTGACAAGGAAGTTTAAAAAATAGGGGGTCTTTAAATGACAGTTGGTAAAAATAGGGTGTCTTTCTACCTCAAAGTTGTGTCACCTGGTTATAAGTACAAACCAAACTACAGAGTAGTAAATCATGTAGCATCTGTGCATAAATGATGCAAACATTGGCGAAGATGCAAGTAAATTGCAACAATTCCCGTCAACACTTGAAACGCAAATGTAACGGTTGAGGGGAGCGTGGCCGAGCGGTTAGAGCATGGGTCTCGTAATACAGAGATTGTGGGTTCGAGCCCCGGACCAGTCGGTTTTCGTCTCCTTGTTTCCTTGGGCAAGAAACTTTACTCTACTTGCTCCGTGGTCGGACAGTCACGTAAAGCTGTGGGTCCCCTGTACGAATAGACTCCTTCATGGGGTATGCATGTTATGCAAGTACTTGTATCATTGATTGATTGATTGATTGATTATGCAGTAAATTCTGAAGTATTTTAAAGTAAATACACGTCAGATTTGTATTTTTATGAAACTCTTTATTTCACTAGGGGCAGATCTTCGCAGGACCGAATATCAAGCTGGTTGAATTGACTGTATTTGCATTTTATCTTTGTATCAACATGTAGTAAAAAGATAAATATCATGGATTAAAATTGAATAAAACTGCCTGTATCATGATCCATCAAAGTTTTGGTCTCCCTACCCCATGGGCAACATGAGGAAGTGCCTTTTCCACAGGTTAATCAATAGGAAAAAGTTCAAATCCTAAAACTGTGAATTTTTTAAGGAAAAAGAATCATCAAATCAGTCATTTCATTAGTTAAAAAATACCACCTAGAATAAAAGGTCTTGGTTTGAGGAATTGGAAGAAATTTAAATCTGTAAACATGTCTTCTTTTTTATATTTTTTTACATTATGCAGTAAGTGGTTCTTTAAAGCAGGCGATACCACCGATTTGCTGGCAAATAAGCTTGTTGAATTATTTGTTATTTATCACAAAAAGTGCCCAAAACTGATAAATGTTTTTGGCTTAAGGCTTTCACTTATTTGGAACATTATTTTCAAAACTGACAAATTAATCAAAAAAGTGAGAAAATAATTCCCACTCCGTCAGATGAAACGACATGTGATACCAAAGTGGTGTTAGATGACCTGCAAGTTAAAGCACAATCCTTCGTTGACCTTCCTGCCAGGTCCAATAACCCTAACAGTGCTGAATCCTACAAAATCCTACATTGGAAAATGAAAATAGTGGGAGATATTATATGGTCACAGAATTACTGCTAATAAGGCAGCATGCGAGAGGTCCCTGTTTCGAATCCCCGGATTGAATTCGTGAGAATAGAGATTTTTTATACAGTAAGATTCAAGGAAATAAGTTTTTGGCCTGTTGTGGGTTAGGTGGGTTAACTCTTAGAGCGCCGATGGCAGAAATTTGATGTTTTCATTGATAGCTGCTTTTTGTTAAATTTGATTGTTTCCCTGAATGACACATTTTTCTGAAGATTTACGATTTGTATACATGACCTACTTGCAGAATTGATAAGTTAATTAGTAAGAAGCAATTAACGTTGTGAAAAATATGGATGTTTTTGTGATTGGTTATGCATTAAACTTGACATTTTAAAAATGTTGCTATAAGGCAGCTATTAATGAAATCATACGATTGGTGCAATTTGCACCATTTGGAGTTTTCGGTTATCACATGAACACATTTTTACTAGTAATTTTTCTGGCATGTGGGAAAAAATGAAAACTCAAAAGCTGGTTAATATAAAAAAAATTGAAAAAAAATAGAAATCGTGAGGCTCTATATGAAATAAATATTTGTTTTAAAAAGCTGCAATGATGGGTAATGCGTGTATGTGTACTTTTTAGACTCATTTGTCTTGGGGGTTTTCTGTGAGGGTGGTCTTCACACATAAGAATTTGGTCATGACTATATTTTCCCACGTGCTGCCCGGACTCATTGCTGGGTCCGTGGGAAGGGAGATCAGTGGTAGGATACTTGTACTACTCATGAGCAAATTCCCAGTCTCCCTATAGAGCCGGTCATGACTAGTCATGACTGTTATGTGTGAACACGCCCTTAAGAGGTCTTGGCTTCATACTTCGTGGAAGTAGTGACGTCATATTTATGATAATTAGCCCAACACATGCGATCTGGTTCCAAACAAATGAATACGCCAGAATAAGAACATCCCAACTCCAATAGCTCCCTTCTGTTAAGTTCTGTAAAATATAAATGCAT
>JXSR01S023739.1:0-11021 GCA_000969725.1 Ophiothrix spiculata | reverse complement strand
TACTGTTTACTAGCTTTTACTTACATGTACTTCTAATTAAACGTAGCTATTAGAAGTTTTTAACAAAATTACTTTGAATTTGTTATTCCGAATTTGATAACATTTTTATATTCTAAATTGTGCAGGGGCGTCGGAACCGTGTGGGCTTTGTTTCATTATTCTTGATAAGAGATCACAGGCCGCACCACTGACTTTTACCAGGGACCGCACCACTTTTATTTTCCTTCCGACGCCCCTAAAATTGTGGCACACGCAACCATCTTCTCTTTAGTGGTCTCCTTCCTCCCAGAAGAAAGGATTGCCGTAGCAGAAGTCTTAGGAATGATGAACAGTTCTCCCGATACTTTGCGCGGACGGATAAATTTGCCAACAGTCCTATCCCCTACTTCATTAATTTGCTTAATAAGTAGGTCCTTGTCTGCTGCTTCTTGGCATCATTCCTTTGCACTTCTGCATTGCCTCCATTGATCTTTTTTCTTTTTTCTTGTTTTCCTTGTATTTATATAGTATTTCATGTATCTCATGTATTTCATGTATTTTTGTATGTTCAATTCGGGTTTTTAGCCGCGATACATTGCAAATAAAATTTATCTGAATCATCTGAATCATCTTTCCGAAATCGGTGCTTTTTTGGATGAAAATCAAAGATGATTTTGCTGACTTCTTTAAGAACATACTTTACATTTTGATTGGTCAATATTAAAGATTACAGCCCGCTAGTCCGAAGGTTCGCCAGTCCGAAAATGAAATAACCGGGTCCGCTAGTCTGAAATTGAAATGAGTTCGCCAGTCCGAAAATGAAATTAAGTTCGCCAGTCCGAAAATAACATTGGGTCCGCTAGTCCGAAAAATAATTAGTTTTGTTTTGTTGATGAGCAACCCCAATTTTTTTGGACTTTTTTCATTTTCGGACTAGCGAACCCTTTTCCATTTTCGGACTGGTGAACCTTAGGATTAGCGGACTTTTTTAAAATTTCGGACTAGTGGATCTTATTTCGGACTGACGGGACGGGTTTTTATTTTCAAATTCGGACTGGCAACCCTCAAATACAGGCGTCGAGCCCCGGGCCCGACGGTTTACGTCTCCTTGTTTCCTTGGGCAAGAAACTTCACTCTAATTGCTCCGTGGTTGGGAAGTCACGTTAAAAGGGTTGGGTCCGGCATGGGCCAAATAAGCCAAGACTCGCACGCGCTCATTGACCAATAAGTGGAACGCGGAAGCCACGCCCCTCCTTTTTAAATCCGGAAATGAGAAGCCCCGTCCACTCTCGTCAACCGCCTCATGTCCTCCTGGTGCTGCCTCACAAAACGAATCTCAAAAGCCCGATTTAAAAGTAATCTTAGTCCCCCTGAAATGGTAGTCCGTCTTCCTAGACCATAACGGAATAAAGTGTGAATGTTGCATGAGAGTTGTTAGCCTATAATACTTTACTGTACAACACGGACAATAAGAACCGGGGACTGACATTCTCTTACATCGGCTGCACCGGCTTATATTACTCGAATCGGTCCGAAACTTATTCGACCTTAATGTCATCCAGGATGTCACGCACGCACGTAGTCAGAGTCAGGTGCCTTCTTGTTAAAACGTCCCATTCAATGGCAATCGTCTATATTTATTTTTCAAGAACGGTGCAATTCTACCAATAGATGCAATGCGAATGGTTTGAACACGTTTCATTAAACCAGAGGTCCACAGTTCAAGTCGCAAAAAAGTGCTTACTTCTTATAGACCACGAACTTCTTTACTCCAAGTTGCTCCATGATTCGGAACTCGCTTTAAACCATCTGTCTCCTGTGCGACACCACCTCAAAGAGTCCAAGTGTTGCATTGGACAGTAAACAATCATTCAGTTTTACTACTCGTCTCGTTATTTCTGGCATTGTGAGTCCGTTCCCCATAGATCACGTAGCGATTAGCGAAGTCCGTCCACGCATCACGATGAAATAGAATATTGGTGAAGACCACCATGTACTCAAACAACGCAAACAGGGAATACACTGAAAAGAAGACAAAGAAATTACGTTAGACCCTACACTATTCAAACATTTAATTTTAAAAAAAATATTTTTCCGTTTAGATACAACCTTTATGATGAACATGATGAATTATGATTTTGGAGACGGTTTTGGTTATATTTATTTTATTTTTTTTTATTTTATTTTTTTAAATATGTGGTTTTTAAACTAGTTTGTTTCTAAAATTGTGACTATAACTTGATTCGTGTTCAATATGCAATTTGCTTAGTTTTAATTATTTTGTTGTGTAACTTAAATAGTGTATTTATTGCTTTGAACTGTGTTACATTCTATATATGTTTTTATATTATTATTCTGTAGTTTTTAACTTTGTAAAGCGCATAGAAGTCTTCTAGTTCATAATGCGCTCTATAAATCCACTTTTATTATTATTATTATTATTATTATTATTATTATTATTAAAATGTACAAACACGATGGTGTAATACTGACAACTTGTCGCAAACGCCAAAATAGCAGTTCACATATACTGTTTTGAAGCAGTTAGCCTGTTTAAAGGAGGGACAGAAGCACCCTATGGGAAATCCACTGAGGCAATCATGACAGCACCATAAGGAGAAAGATCTCCTCACTGCATGGGAAGGTGCTTGGCAAAGGTTATTTACAGCTTATACAGCTCACTTTTTGAATTATCCGTATCGGTATGTGTATGAAGAAGTCATATAATATTTGGTATATCAGGCATTAAGATGATTAAATCAGTGATATTATACGATAATTGAACTCACCTCCAGGTTCGCATCTGTTTTGATGACGAAAGAAGAAATATATCGCCACGAAAAAAGCTAGAAAATTTCCTACACATAGTGTCACTTTTCGTTGAAATGCTTCAGGTCTCTATAAGAAGAAAGTAAGTGATAAAGATGCTTTATTACAGGATTACAGTCCTCTGGACGACCATTGAGATACTTTTTGTTTTTGACTATAAACCATAGATTTAAAGCGCTATAAACAAATCTCGAGTGAGAAACGAGCAAACAGAACGGTGTTTGTAAACATCAAATCCCGTTTTCTAATTTCCATATAGTTAATGTGTTTTATATTTTGGCATGTGTCTTAGTGCATGGCTGGAACCGTCACCATTATTTTGAAATGCACGGTGTCGCCGGGTTTTCACGGTTTCAGTTCCCCAAATCACCAGTCATCACCTCCAAATGTCATCATTTCGATAACGATAAAATACGTCCGTCGTCAGTTCAAACTTCGTATTTTCTTCAGCGAACTGATGATGTTTTGGGAATTGTTCCGTTTTGGACTGATGAAGTGATATTTTTGGACTTTCGAACTGATGGCCCTCCCACCCCCGATATAACAAAATATGGGACATTTACACCCTCAGACTGAGACGGTTTGGCTTGATCAGTCATTTTGGACTAAGATTTATACACCCGACTAGACTGTAGCGGGTCCGCTCATTTTTCGACACGTCGTAGGCCTAAATTAACCAGATCCGTAAATACTAATACAGAGGTTGCGGGCGCGGCGGTTTTCGTCTCCTTGTTTCTTTGGTCAAGAAACTTGCTCCGTGGTTCGTCGGAAGTCACGTTAAGCCGCTGGTCCCCTGTACAAACATAGGCCTACACCTTCACGGGATATGCATGTCATACTGCAGTGTATATTGACCGATTGATTGACTGAATATTGGAATTGCACCTACTTTTAGCAAAGCACATTCGTCTGTTGATGTTATACTGAAATCTCTTGAGCTGACAACTTTCGTAATAATACACATGAAGAGCATGTGAACCATCGAAGACACTTGGAAGCTGATAAATAACATCTCATGAATATCTGTATGAATGGTCAGATAAGGGAATAGTAAATAGTTTTCTAAATAATATCTGCACTTACAGATTTACATCAGTATACCGTATAGGTCTACACCATTTAAAAACATTTTTAATGTTCTTAAATGGTGTAGGCCTATTACTGTAAGGTACTGTAAATGAGAGGAATTCAAGTTGTGTGTATTTGTTATACTTCTTAGTCTCTTAGTAGTATGTATAGCCAGTCGATAGACCCCGAGTTTTTTCACACATGTAATCAAGGCATCTACCAAACACTATTTGTTCAAGAATCTTTGAAAAGCATGGCAATATAAAGGATACTTGATTGACGATAATTTGAGAATAATTCTTTATCTGTTTTTTATAGATTGGTATAACCTTTGCAATTTTCAACCTGTCCGGTACAATTCAAGTTGAGATTGATTTATTAAAGATATCATATCAGTCAGAGGCTTGACCATTTCTTTACATACCTTTTTTTTAATTGCACAATTACCACTATCGTCATTACCATCACTTAGCAATTTTGGATGATCTGGTTTGAGATATCTTCAGGTTTATTTTGATAATTACCACTATCGTCTTGAATTTATTTGCAGCTGGTTTCTTTCCTCGACATATTACATAAACTGTAGGCCCTATTCCATGTTTGTTTCATAATATTTTTGATACGTTCAAACTTCAAGAAAAAAATATTTTCTTTTAGCTTTGCGGATTATGATATTAATTCAACTTACCATAATTTTCACTTGAAGAAATACAAGACAGCCCAATTAAAGACATATTCTCAAGTAACTCCGATAGGAAGCATATGTGGCATAGTATAGAGTACCCCTGAGGTGTCGACGGCACCATGTGGTAGAACTGGTAACGGTACACGACAAATAGGAGACGTTGTAATGACACCAGACACATCGAGAATCTCCATACATACGATGAGGGTGTTGTTCCTATGGCAGCACTTATGGTTGGTAAATAATTTGGAACCTGAAATAACGAATGGATGGTATAGGGAGTTAAAACTAAAGAACGGATGTGACTTTCACACAATAAACTTGTTCACCACAACATATAACATACAAAATCTAACAGTATATATGAAACAGATCCAGATGGGTGAACCCGCCTTGCCAAAGACACTTACTAAACCAGCACCAAAAAGACCCAAGACGCTCACAGAACAGAAACAACCAGCAACTCAACACGACCCACTGCAGGACCAACGTATATAGGAACTCTATACCCCGGACATCCAAAGAATGTAAACAATAAACTCCCCATCAAAATTATCGACTGCTCTTGGTTAGACTCTTTTCAATCCAAAGTCCTTGGTTATCGTCAGAAAAGTCACACCTGTCCATGACCTACAAGCCGCACCCGTGGCTTATATGGACTGTAACTGATGTCTGTCGCCATAATGATGAAGATGAAGGTGATATGTCGCTTCTGTCTACACTGTAAGAAAATTGGGCGATTTGGAGGTGATTTCGTCCAACGTTGATGAAGTATGCATCCCTACCAACATTGGGCAAAACAGAAATAAAACTGTTGGGCATATTATACATCCCTGCTCAAATGTTTGGCAAAACTATTTTGTCAGAAACGTATAAGTCCAACAGCTATGTGTTTGGCAAATGCGATACAAAATTTTGGCAACAGTGTGATGGTATATGGAAGACGGACTTTGCTTCAAGGGGGACCTTAATTACTTTTACACTGACACACAGTTTATAAGCACATGTATTAAGTCCCATATTGGTAATGTACCATTTTCTTCCAAGAAAAGCAAATTATCAATAAGGGATGAGCCGAAGTTAACCATAATAATCAAATACTGTCAAAAACTCCCCCATGCATGATCATGTCTGAAACTTATCTTAAAATATATCAATTGATAAGACAATGGTATAATAAAGAGGGAACCATCTTAACTTAAGTCCTTTCATTTCGTTGATGACTTTTTCATCGTGACAAACGGCGGCTTTTTATGAAATGGAGACCATGGAATACAATTTGATGAAGAAAATCCCAGTTACAAGAACTTCATATTACGACGCTCAAACTATTACAAAAGGTCAATATTGCAATAACTAGGTGTTTAAAAACCATGTCCGTTTATCCGGATCCATGTTTGAGTAAATACCTTATTTTAGATGTTTACAGTGTGTCCCAGAATGAAGTTATCAAGATTTCAACGCTACATAATTCAAAAACCAAATTATTTTAGACAATGAAACTTAGTGACAATCATGCTTAATGTCTTCACTTGCTTTGGTGCAAAAATGGAGAAAATCCATGCATGATTTGTCTAGATGTGAGTGTTTGAAGCTCCAGAGGAGTTTGGACAATTTTCCCAGTTTGGGGAGGTCGTAAAACTCCAGTGGTAATTTTCAGCGGAAGTATGTGCGTAATGATGTCATCTTTTACCAACATTTCTGTTTTGTTTCACATGTTGCTTCTTCTTGATGATGCCTTGGAGTCTTAATAATGGTTCAGCTGAATGTTAACTCGGCTTCTACCTTGGCGTCCACATGCTTCTTATTTGCAGTTCCTTCTGCCATCTGGTACCATAAGCTTGATATTTTCTGACATTTTGAAGATGGGCTACTGCGATGAGGATATCTGGCTCCTGGAAATGTTAAATAAATCTTTCCATTGTTTCAATGATAACTGCACTTTGCAGATATTGGTAAATCGTTATACTCTTTTCTCTATTGACAAATGAGGTGTTATGTTTGCTTTGAATTACCATATTCTTACAACTACTGCTACCAGGGTAGCCCTTTAGCGTGCTTTCAAAGGGCCCGCTAAATGATTTTCCTAAACGATTACTTAATACAATTTATTAAATGATTTTTAAATATGAAAAAGAACCAGATTTTGGTTAAAAATACTCTTGAAAAAAAAGCACTTATAACTGATCAAATATTGTCATGATTATGTCTGTAAAGATGGCGTTCTTCGTTGCCATGGAATGTTTACAACTAACCAAAACTGGGACAACTGTCCAAACATCTGTGGAGCTTCAATCGTTCACTTCTAAAAAAACTAATGCATGGATTTTCTTCATTTTTGCACCACAGCAAGTCAAGACATTAGGCATGATTGTCACTAAGTTTCATTGTCTGAAATGATTTGGTTTTTGAATTATGTAGCGTTGAAATCTTGATAACTTAATTCTGGGACACACTGTAGAGTGTATCGGATAATGAAACCTTCTAAAAACACACACATATTGGAACCATATCTTTGAGACGCTTCTAATCCTCTATCTATCTGCGGCTGCACTTCAATGAGAGAAAGAAAAATGAATCACTCTTCAAAAAGTCATTTCGGCTAACAACATTGAATGTTCACGGTTACTAAAGGAGAGAAATTGGGTTTACTACCTGAAAAGAAGATTCTTGCTGCACTCTTTTCCGGGCGTGAACTTACCCTGCAATGTGTACCTGTCGTCTGCTCAAATCGAAAGATAACAGCCAGAATGATTGAGAGACAAAATCCACTGGACATGATACGGCTACTAACGCTGCCAAGGGTGTTGAACGTTACAGACATTGAGGTCTTATGGCCATCCCCACTTGATCCTGGTTGCGGAGGTTGCTGGAGCTCATGCAGCTGTGAATGCATCCCGTTGACGGGCCTAGATTGATAGTGTTGCGTCATGATTTGGTTTGGATCGGTATAGTTCTTCTTTACTGAGCATTAAAAGAGCAAGACATGTCAAATTGAAAATGTAAAGAAGTGTTTTAATTAATGTTTTTTGAACACTATGTTTTTGGATACCGCTAGCTGTACGTAGGGGAAATCTACACGAGGGTCCAAAACCAGATGAATACGCATCTCCGTACATGCGTAAGCCACAGTCAGCTGCAATAATGTAGATGCAGTGCGAATCATTGAGCACATGCAATGATTACTTGGATGTGCCTGACTATTTTATAATAGAATTCATTGCATCGTTTCATTGCATTTTTATCATTAGACTCACCATGTATTATAATATGACAGCTTCCCTTTGTTAGACTTCAAAAGTTTCTTAACAGCTGTTCACAAACTTAAAAGTTTGTGAACAGCATTTTTGCATCTTATGTTACATCTGCGCGCTTGTAATATGTTAGGAGTGAAGGTAACTTAGATACAAGTGCTTTCCTGCATGCGTGCATTGACTAAAAGGAACCTTCACGTTTGGCTCCAGCTGGAAGCGTTGTTAACTTCCTTCAGATTCAGATTCTTCCTCCTTCTCATTCTCTTCCTTATTTCCCCCGCCTTCCTTCTTTTTCGCTCTTCTTCTTCCTTCATTTAATTTCTTCTTCCGCAACATTTGCATTATTTTGAAAACCCCTCCCCAAACATGCTAACGCTTATCACTTTTAAATGTTAAGGGCTCTGTCACACATCACGAAACGTACGAGTAACGTACTAGTTAATAACGTTTACTGGTTTGGTAATCGATTTACGTGTATTTCAGTGTACGTTATTAGTGCGTTATTCGTACGTTTCGTGATGTGTGACAGAGCCTAATGGGCCGGATTACTCTTACAAGGAGGAGACCATCTGCTTAGCTCATATAATATTTAGTGCATGTTGGTCAATAGATTAGAAGTAGTATCAGCATGTTGTTCCCGTTTTCATGGTTGTCTCACAAGACGGTCATCCCCTCATGACTCGACGTGCACGTTGAGTATCCTTGGGGATGATGTGAGACAACGTGTGAAGTATCCTTGTGCCCATGTAAATTTTCTCATTGAACTATACGGAGTAAACGGACACGCACCATTTTAGTACTGAATAATTACTCAAATTATACAATTATTGTATTATTGATTATTTACCAATTCTTATTCAGTATGTATTCAGAATTCAATAAATTCACAGATTAGAAATTGGATTGTAACTAATTCCAACATGTGCGCATTTAATCCTGTTATTGTTTTATGATCAATAAAATTTACAATTTTTTTTTTCAGATTTGTACTTAATTGCCATGCCGTATGATGACACTACGCTAGGCTGGTAATTTTTTCCGTGACAAAAATACGATCGTGTGCATTTTCATGTTATCGATCACTAACACGAACGTAGACAAAGACAAGTATAATGTAAAGTATAAATAAATTACATTACATAAAACCCCTATATTTGGGGTAAAACTGCAATAAGAAATTATTTTAATGTGTCCTATCATGTTGGGCCTATTGGAGTCAAAATAAAATTAAAGTGTCAGATTATGTTTAAATGGTCTCAAAATATTCGTCTTGCAAAACTGTATACACACAAAAAAATTCCAACGTCTTCGACCATGGTATCAAACAGTTTTGAGTCCATCTTGAACGAAATCGGACATCTTTGACAATTTTAAATGCCATATTATGACCTTTCATGTTTTTGGATATAACTTGCTCGAGAAACTCAAGCGGGAAAAAAAGATCGTTTTTGGTTTGAGGCAAGCTGTAGGGGACGGTGGGGCAAGTTGGCCCCCTTTTCGTTCAAACGCCCCTGAATCGGACATGATAAAGTCTAGAAGATTTTCCTGTTTACACAAGATAGATATACCGGAACTATGTGTTGCTTAATATTGTGGCGAGTTGGACGCCACGCTGATCATTCTGAAGGCGCCATATATCAATCAGCGCATCGATCGCCACAATACTAAGACTCTGCGGCTTATCGTATAAATAATATAGAAAATTAAAAAAAATTGTCAAAAGGGCCAACTTACCCCGCATGCGGGGTAAGTTGGCACACCCAGTGGAGCAAGTTGGTCCCATTTACAAAAAAGAGTTATACTCATTTTACCATGACACATTTCATACATTATGTTTATTTTAAGTGAAGCACGAGAATGTTCTGCACACAAAAATGTCATTTTAGGATGAAATGCCATAATAAATTAATACAATATCGATCTTTTAACAAGATACGTTGTGACCTATATGCAATATATGCAATATAGGCAACAAATATCCTATCCAATGTATCATATCAGTCTTGTGAAAGACTTCTTGCGTCTTGTTATACGCATCTATGTACTTTTTTAGAATTAAAATCGGGTTAAAACGTCATAAATGTTATTGTGCTCGAGTCTGAGTGAGTTATCATACCACCTCGGGCTAATTCGCCACTGGGCCAACTTGCCCCGTGTGGTAGGGGGCCAATCCGCCCCATGAATCTCAGTTTTGACCTAACCTCGTGGTATACCAACAAAACAAAGAATAAACATGATAAAGAGGATTTGATCTCATGATATGTTGGACATGTATACCATACCTAGTAATAATAATAACTTGAACCAGCGAAGTAATATCTTGACACTAGTACAAAATTACGTTGGTTCAAAAAGATTACTAATACTAAGGTAACTCAAAAACTCTTGTTATTGATAACTCACACAACATGCACAAAGAGCTGAGTTCGGTCTTGTAAATTTTGTTGTAAATTTGACGCTTTATGCATAACTAAAAATCACCAGTAACATATTTCTCCCAAGGTCACGTGAGCACACAAGGTGGGCCAACCCGCCCCAAGGGCCAACTTGCCACACCCTCCCCTATAGGACAGCCTATCACATAATGGCAATTTATGCATAAAATTAAAAATACTAATGGTACCAGAAATTGTTTTTTCCCCTATTCATGAAAGGAACCTTTTTGAAATAAATTTGTGAAAATCGCACTGAAATCAAACATTTGGTTTTGTTTTGTTTACTTG
Source organism: Ophiothrix spiculata (assembly GCA_000969725.1). Lineage (NCBI taxonomy): Eukaryota > Metazoa > Echinodermata > Ophiuroidea > Amphilepidida > Ophiotrichidae > Ophiothrix > Ophiothrix spiculata. The sequence goes on along the minus strand of JXSR01S023739.1, from coordinate 483 downwards.
GCTACAATAGTTACATGTCTTCTAACAGCATTTTTGACAACGCCAGGAAGTCTTTCTAATAAATAAATTTAGTATAAATATCCTTTGTGGAGTGCTGCAGTGTGTAATTGATGAAAATTACCATTTCTTGTGACTTTTGGTAAGTGCACTTATGCTATAGGTGATCATTGCAGAGCTCCCTTCTGGCAGTGGTACCATTACCATTGCCAGTAATTTCGGGCAAGAAATAACCGATGATATTGCATATTAGTTTTATCCGTTCTGTTATTTTGTTTTTTGCCGTTTTTTATTAATTCATGTCATTATCTATAGATGTTTGTGTGTCTTGCTCCAAAACGATTAAATCATGTCATAAACAAATCTCATGTAAAATATGTAAAATGTTCGTGCACAAAAAATGCACTAAACTGAAACCAAGAATTTTAAAAACAATGAATCCAAATGAATGGGTGTGTTCAAATTGTAAAACAGATGAAACGAATG
>JXSR01S023738.1:10547-21718 GCA_000969725.1 Ophiothrix spiculata | reverse complement strand
AGATAAATAATAATAAAAAAAAACAGGGTATACTGGTGCAATGCCTTCCTGATTTGTCATTCCACGTGGCCCGTGCACACTTCACTTCAAGTGAAATAAATAAAAGTTACGATGTAGGCAATGCATTTTGCCATATAATGCAAATAAAACATACTATAGTATACTGTGACAACAAGCAGTGCTTGAAAGAGAAAATGATCAAGGGTTTACCTGGTAGCTCCTGGTACCTGCCACTGACCACCTTTACACAATCAGATCGTTAGTAGGTATATTGCATCTGTAGGTGGGTCATTTATGCCTTCAAATTAACTTTGTCTAATAAGCTTGAAGCATGCATTAATGTCTCCAAACTGTTAGATTATACAAATCAGAATTGAATATCAATCGAAGGAAGGTAGGGGTTGGGGGGGGGGTCACTTACATTGATCTTACATTGATGGAAGATACAGGTATATGCTGGCTGCCGGACTCTTCAGGCCCCCTCTTCCGCTCCTTAGGATGCTCCATTCAAGATAACTTCACTTCCAAAGATCATATTTTCAACAAGAGTGGCCTACAAATGTGTTTTCCTAGTTTTCAACCTAATTTTGCAAATTTTTAATTCCAAAAGCCATATTTTTATGAGGAAAAAGCAATTCATATGATCTTAATTCGGAAAACCCGGACTACCTGCCATTTTTTTATAGTACCCCGGGCTTTGCATATTTATAAATTAAACCATTGCAATCCCTTAAAGTTACCCGCTTAATTTAAGTTAGTCTTAGTTTATCCTAAATATACATATCCCTAGGCTTATGTTTACTTACCAACAACAGTCGGGCACAAGACACCAATAAGAACACAGGAACATTAATTACTGAGAAAACTTGTTGGTAGACGTAACATAGCAACATGACGCTTTACCTGAAGGAAAAAGAACAATGGTTTTTATCCTCCCATCCGAAGTACCTTGCGCAAGGATGAGGAAATATCCAAGTCACAAACGGTAGTTTTTGGTTGATCTGTTCTTTCGTAGATGAAGTACCATGCATGCTATACTGTTATGAGTCTAGGAAAAGTCTTTGATGCAGTGGATTTTATACGTGATTTTAAATATGGAATCTATAATATTTTCTGACGAAACGTAAATTGTAAAAGGTAAGGTTTGGACGTTTTGCAACTTACTAGCCAAATAGAAGATGAGCATGTATACATGCTCTTTTCTAAAATAATTTTCAACAATAATTTATTATACAGTCACATATTTCGGTATTATGTGGGCAATTGGCTGAAGATCGACCAATGGATGCTTTTTAGAATTGCATTACATTATTGCAATCCCGGGGGGGGGGGGGTACTCAAATTTGGTTTGGTATAGGGACGTGCCTCTGGGAAATTTGGACAGCCACCCATCGAAATACCAATTTTTAAGAAAAACTGACCCATCCATAAACCAAATCTTCTAAATTTTGAGCTAAATTTAATCCAAAATCTATTTTTTTCTGTCCAAATTTGCTCTATTTTGGCAAAATTTGCAAACATTTTGAAAAGAAATGTTCAAATTTGCGGCATTTGGCGCAAATTTCAGAAAATTTTACAAAGAAACCTCATCAAAATACCTCATTTTGCAAAGAAAAAGGACCGATTGGAATACCAGATCAGAAAGCCTGATTTTGCTACCCGAATTTGCGGCACGTCCCCATAACCCCTTTTGTACTAAGTAGCCCCCACCCGGGATTGCAATTATCATTTAGTTGTTGAGTTCTTTTAATTGCTTAAAGAAACTGTTCAAATAGACTCTATGCTGATAATTTGCATAATTGTCAGCATTGGACTTGATTTTAGCCTTGAAACCACACGGGGAAATCACCAAAGAAAACCATTAATTTGATAAAAATACGAAAATTTATACTTGAGGACATTTTTGAAATTGTACAGTTTGGTATAAAAGCATGCATGAAAATAATGATTGTAGATAATTTAATGCTGAATCATTCCAGAATGGGAATCATTTTTTCATTTTTCAAATGTGGCAACCATCTTGAAACTTCAAAATGGCCGCCATTATCACCAATTAAATCAATTTTGCAGTAACACGTTGTATGAATATAATGACCCATGCGAATCTTTTTGACAAAAATTCCCCATTCAATGACAATGTTCCATTCATTTTTTCAAGAACGGATCGGGGCAATTCTGTACAGTCCTGCACCCTGATGTGATTCTTATGGTCAATTATAATCAGAACTTCCCCATCACCAGAGGTTCGAGAGTTGTCAACAAACAATGGAAGAGACATTTTCATGATTATTAACAATTTGTCCGAATTAAGATTAAAGTGTAAATCACGGCAGTGTGATGGCAATGCAATGATGGATTTCGTCCACGGCTTTAACCTCTCTGATCTTGTGACCAAGACCTTAACAGGATGATTCTAAATAGACTGCTAAAGGGACAATTTAGACACCCAAATTATGGATTCAGAGATGGTATAATGTGGAACAAACCTGAAGTATTCCTGAAGAAATTAAAGAAATGACTCTACCAAGTAACGTATAACCTTCATAGAGCGACAAAGATCTGCTCAAAATCCCTATAGTAAACATGGTAAATGTGATCCGGGACTTCCATAGAAAATAGGGTGGAAGTAATTGCCACTGGATGGAGAAACTGAAGAATGTGATATTTCTTGCACTGATTATCTTCATCGTCATCATAGTCATTATTACACTCGATTATAACACGAGAGCTACAATTTATGGTGAAGAGTAGGATAATCAATTTGTAAAGAAGAGAAACTAGCCTAGGACTTATATTCAGTTAAGGCTAAGCTGAGTATTTAAAGCGAGTTATACGGTTACCTCCTCAAGTAACATTAAAAATTAAGAGATTACAATTTGCAGGTCATTGCAAAAGAGGAGAAGGGAAAGTTGTTGCAAGTGACCTGGAGACTGACCCACAATGAATCAAACATTGCCTGGTAGACCTACCAAAACATAAGCAGATCTACTCCAAGATTGTACGGATTACACAACAGACGGAATAAGAGGAGACTGTTTGGACCTTCAGGAGCACGTCAGCAGATGGATGAGTTAGCAGCCAGTGCTTAGGTTCTATGCAAATGAGATTGAAATTAATTTTTCGATCTGAAAAAATAGTACTAAAAATATAACAAAAACTTAGTTGCGATATTTTTCTCTTGACGTGATCCGTCAGATAAGGTCGGACTTTGAACCCCTATAATCACAAGAGGTTTAAAGCAAATAGAAAATGGAGATTTGGATAAAAATAATATTGCGAGTTTTTTTCAATAAGATATGTCTACGGTTCATTCAGTAATTGTTAGGAATACAAAAAAAATCATTTTATTACATTTTACACAAATTGTCAATTTTAAGCCTTTGAAATCATGAGGTCACATCTATCTATTTTTACCAAAGTTAATGTGTATTGGCTGTTAAAACATGCTATATAACATATCAAACCTCACTTTCATGGAATATGAAAAATATATCTTTCCTGTAAAACCTTCAAAAAGAGTAAATAAAACGAGCAAAAATGCAATTAAACGTACGAAAGGGTAAATATATCAGTCATTATATTAAAGCATTGAAAATCCCGATAACAAAGCGAGCATCATAAAAACGACAAATGGAAACTTACAACTAGATCATAGAAATAGAATTCGAGATCATGGATCTAATTCTATATAAGGAGAAAATAAGTTTTCGCACTGAAGGACCTTCATAATTAAAGGGTTCCAAGACCATATGCTCCAACCTGCAGTTACACTGCATGTGTAACCTTGGATAATTTTGTAGACGGCTTCATTGACATGATCGAAAGCCTAGATCTATGCTTGCTTTAATACATCGGAATTGCTTAAAAATAGGGTCCCTCGATCGGGTATTACTACCAACAATATTTTCGTTCATAATAGAAAAGTAGTAAGAATCGTGTGAAATTTTGCGAATAAAAAGTAATGAAGAAGAAACATAAAAAAGTTTATGAACTAAAAGGCAAACATATCATAAAGTGATATTCAAGTACACGACATCTATTTGGCCTAAAATATATGTGAAAACATAAGAGCATAAGGCAACACAAACCATGTTCCGTTGCCTTGCACCGGTGGCTCTGTTTATTTGATGAATCGCCATGCCAAGGTCTTACTTCTGTGATTTTACTTACTACATACATACTGCATACAAAATATAGGTCCACACTGCAAAAATTTTAAGCAATTTGGGGGTGATTTTGTGCAACGTTGCGAAGGCTGCAACTCAACAGTTGAGCAAAATACAAGCAACATCGTAGGGCGCGAGTCTTTGTCCAAATGTTAGGCATAACTATTGGAGCAGCAGGGGCGTCGGAACCGTTTAGCCGTGTGGGCTTTGACCGCACCACTTTTCAGCCAGAAAAAGAAAGAAAAAAAAAAAGAAAACATTTAATTGATTTTGATATGATATATTATGGTCCTGGTATAAATAACCACAACATAACAATGTACAAAGCAGTTTTTAGTAGATGTTGTCTTCTGGGTCTTAGTTATTTCCTTATTATTATCATTGGCCGGACCAATTTTATTTTCCGTCCGACGCCCCTGTGAAGCAGAACGTATGATCAAGAGTCAATTGTTGGGAAAACCAGGTAGAACATTTTGACAAAAGTGCGTGACCCACTGTTGCTATTCTACTGTGCCCAGCATGCAGTTGATAGGGCTGCATATTTGATCAACGATTTTGCAGTGTACATTGTTCAAACATTACAGAGAAGAGGAAAATTGTTTGGTCTATGTTAGCATAGGGGCGGGCAAAATAATTCAAATAAAATGATAAAAACCCTAAACCAAATATCAGTCAAGTAAACATTTTAATGGTTGTCCAGTGCATCCGCTGATTCAGTAGCTGAAACTCGGCAGAAGCTCGCCCTTGAACATTTTGGAAGCTACCGTTGAAAGTAGCTGAAAGTGACATATTATTCTGCGATTGCATGATTGAGTATCAACGTATAAAGCCGAGTAAAACTAATATTGATAATATCAGATTATTAACAAAATACCATTACTGCTTAATTTTATTATCAGAACATTATAGGTTCTTTCACATATACATGTATTGATTTGAAAAACATTCTTTGAATGCGGCTTAACAAAAAAATGAAGCATTCTAAATACACTCTAAAATACATTCTAAAAAGAAAAAAATAACCCACTCAGGAATCAAACCCGAGAGTTATGTATAACTGAAACACATGACCAACGTGTCGTGAGGTGGCGAGATTTGCTTTTCCTTTAAAAGAAATAATGCTTAGAAATACTGAATCGACCGTGTACTTGATGTTTAACAAGAATATTAATGAGTCTGAACAATATTTTAAAAGCCCTATAAAATCGAAAATATAGACCTGCAAAACAAAAACCGTTTCACATTTATGTATAAATACGGTATTGTGTAATATGCCTTCAAAATAGGCTGGTGATTGTCTCTAAAAATATCACTTCAATTTAAAATGTATATTTATGCCGATACGTTTATAGCATTTTTCTTGAAGTCCTGTTAAAATTTTGCGTGAAAATGTGCTAAAACAAAATTCATGTAAGGGTTCACTTGTTGAAGTCCTGGCACTGAAAATCAACACGTAGCAAAACTAAATTTTCCATAATTGCGCATGCGTAAACAATTACTTCAAATACGAATGAATATATTTTTGAATACTTTCGATCACCTAGTCAGTTCGCTAGAAACGTTTTTCGCGGCGTTTAATTCTATACTTTAGGCAATTTTTGTCATGTTGAAGCTACTTCCGGTTTCAGTCCCGGGAAATACCGACTGATGCATTTTTCATGTTTTATTTTTTCACCAACAAACTAAAGCATTACATACTGAAAAAATGACCGAATTATGTTTAGAGAACTTTATACTAAATAATTCACCTAGCAGAAGCTGAAAAGATAACGTCACTTTACAAAGATTAGATTTTATTTTCATTCACTTTACTTCAACCTTTCGCCATTTTCTAAGTTCTCAATGGCAAATTTAACCAAATAAATGTTAAAATCGGTTCTGTGCAACATTTTGTTTATGAAGAAAATGTTTAGAATACGATGTCTATTTTCAAATGAGACCTTTAATTTAATGATGCACAGACTGAAATCTGAGAAATATTCACATTTTCCCATGTATTTTTCGTCTAGTTAAAACGTGGTCTATGCGTGAACGTTCGGCTGATCGGGCCAGACCCCGGAGCTCCTCGGGCCAGACCTCGTGTAAGGCACATGGAAATAATTGCTGTAATCATTGCTAGTTCATACTTAGCGAGAGCAAGGCGCTAAGGTAGTTTTCAATGAAGACAATGATGATTTTAGCACTGTTATCTTCTATCGCACGCTTCAAAGAGTCTATCCAACGACGAAAGCGATTGTCTTTAACTACAACGTAGGCCTAATCGATCGCTAATAGCTCTTGCAGTTTCAATACAGGGGATGGGAGGCCCAATATAATATTATATTTCCCAAGGCGGAAGTTTAATTACAAGCCAGGGCGTGCGAGTAAATTCAAATGGTAAATATAGTGGTAAGTATAGCTTGAGGAGTGATATTTTGAATCTGGACATTTCATAGCCGAGACACTTCATACCCGTTTAATATTCATACCCTGGTTTCATATTTTTGTGTGTGTTTGTAGGTAAAAAGGGCCTGAAAAGGGGGTTTAAAATACTTTTTATGGGTTGAACTTGAGTGCAAAATGAATCATTCAATATTAGAGAGAACCATGGGTGATTTAGGAATGATTTTTCTGCAAAAGTATTTAGAAGTTTAAAAAAACATTCGAATTTAACGATGACCAGGAATTTTCCTTAAAATGTATCACCAATTTCATATTAATTTTATATTTAAATCATTTTTTTATCTATTAAGGTCAAGTTACAATTAATACCACTTCTTATCATTAAACTTTTATTCGGTCTTTAATGCCCTAAAATACCCAAATACTCCTAAAATGCGGGTATGGACTGTCCCCAGGGGACTGTCTTGGTGTCTGCATTAGGCTCTGAGCAATAGTGTGACTCTGAGAAAGCACTAGGGGGAAAAACCCACGATCAACACTGACGTGTCTAATAATATTCATCATTGAACTGAGTGCAGAAAAGAAAAACAAATACAACAAAACACTGATGGAGTAACTCGGATGAGTAACCATTAGGCCTTGTGGTCATATCCCCTTTTGTTTAAAATCGCTGACTCGCAGATCTGCAATTAGGCCTATAAAAATTGTACTTAAACTCTGATACTGTATACAATCACAACGGAACAGCACTGGTAGAACTTGAAAGTTGATACACATTCAGCCAGTGAGGACTTCAAAGTGGGAGTTCCCCTTTGTACCTGGGTAATGCTCGATAGAGCAAAGGTCTCAAAAGGGCACAGGTCACGAGATATTAGCGGAAAATTAGAAAGAGAAATATCGGGAGAAGCTTCCAGGGCGGTGTAGCATTGGACTAAAGATGGTGGGTTAGAATCCCGTCGTAGTCGTTTTGATAAATTTCTATTTTTTTTGGCATAGCGTGTTGATTTTTCTTCAATTATTAACTGTTGCGAATAAAATTCTCGAATTTTTGACATTATTTTAAATTATAAAAAAAGGTTACTTTTCAGTCAGAAAAACGCATGTCCCATTCATTACATTTCACATGAAATGCAAAATACTTCAACGCAGCGAGGCCATTCAAGCACTAGCTCTGACATGACCTGCATGTACGTTGATGACGTCAGATGATGTCCCGTCGTCTGGAGAAAGCTGATATTAGGCACATTTCGTACATTACATCAACGTGTATTTCCTCTTGTTATTTCTTTACTTTATAGGTCTTATAGGCAAAACATTTTTTTTTTAATTTCATCAATCTGAGTTGTTATATGTTTTCTACAAGAACTAGCCTAATAAGCGAATTTGAACCCATACATCATGTACATCATTTTTTTTAAATTCATTTTTATCTTCTAAAACAAAAATGATGTATGGGTTCAAATTCGTTTGCTTCAAAATTCTCATAATCCTTGATTTTCATAGAAAATACCATATAGGGCCTAATGCTTCTTTTTTACCCACAGCAAAAAAATTTACATACATCGTATTGGAAAAACTCCCAAATTTTCATACCCCCGTTCCCAATTTGCAATTCTGTGGCCCCGTGCATGAGCCCCGCATCCCACAGGTTGACAAGTTACTGGAAACCTTTGGGATACGGGGTTCATGCATGGAACTCGTTGCTACACTTTCCCCGTGTTGACAACTCACACAACACCAAAGGGAAGACAACTACGTCAAAGTTTGTAAGGATTTAAAGTAACTTGTCAACTATGGGGCCACAGAATTGTTTTCACCCTTTTAAGATAATCAGGGTTCAAAGTCAAAGCCCTTTCAGCAGGTCACGTTAAAAAAGTCTCGCGACCAATTTTTTTCTCGTTGGGCGAGACTTTGATTTTAGGATTCGCTTAATGAGGTCGAAAGCAGGTTGTCTTCGACTTGACTGTGACAACCAATCTACATTTGCAAGTCAATCGACCAGCTGTTCTGAGAAGTCCGCAAAACTTATTTATGCTAATTAGCACGTGAACGGCACAGTCGATTTGATTTCCCGGGTTTGATTGATTTGCAACTCCTAAAAGCGTATCGTAATTTAGAATTACATGGAAAATATCTTCGCCAAATGTTGGATCCATATGGACATACACCCCTGACAACCTATAAGTGTTAAGGGCTATAATAAACGTAAACAAACAAATAATAGTCACAAACTACTGTGGCTCTTGATGGAACACCTGCAGGGCTCTTACACTTACAACTTGTTCGTTAAGATTTAGACCAATTTCGACATGATTCAACCAAATAACAAAAACTGCACATCAAGCCTTTGCATCGGGGCATGAGATTAGAATTCCTGATTTCTTTTCTCACGAAGTAAGGGCTGAGAGTAAATTGTACAATTGTGTAGGGTGTGGCCATCTTTCTCTTTCTCTTTTTCTTGCTATCTTTTCTATTTTCGGCATCTTTTCAAAGATGCATTGGCCAGCATGCATAGATAAGCCATTTCTGGCTATCCAGGTTGGTACTTTTGTATGAGCTTGGAAGAGACCATGAGTTCATCATGGATCTAATGGCATGTGTCCGTCACGGACCAACCGAGGTAAACAAACAAACAAACAATTGTAGATAACCATAGCTGGGGTTGTAGTATTCAGTTGACTCATGAACACGACAATTCAATGTTTGAGGAACGGGTTTAGACGTGAATAGATAGATACACTAGCGGTTTAAAGTATTTCCGCACAGACACATTATTCAGCCATATCTCACAAAGCGTTTATAAGGAAACTATCGGGAAACTTATGTTGCTTTTGGTCAGATCTGATAGGTAATCTAGTTAAGTGTAAATTTGAGCTCCGAATGGGATCAACCCTCTCACGTATAGGTAGGGGTAACAACACAAATAGGTCGAAAAACGTGATTTTTAGGTCAAATTTGATTTGACAACGCCTTGCGTCAAGGTCACTTCACCACTCAAGTTGAGTAGTCATATGGAATGTGTATATGTAATAGAGTGAAAAGCAGGCGATTAGATATCCTGGTTACGCTTGACTGCGCCAAGAGAATGCTTGGAAGCTAACGAAAAATGATCCTTCAACGCGACCCAGTTTACAAAGATAGGGCCGTGGTAAAAGTGGAATGGTCCCTGGCGGTATATGACATTTTAATATGTTTTAAGAGGTTTTCAATCTGTCATATACCCTCACAAAACACTCCACATTCATCACAACCCTGGTGGGGCGTTGGAGGATCATTTTTCGTTTGCTTCAAAGCATTCTCTTGGCGCAGTCAGTGATTGTTCCGATGACTGCGCCATGAGAATGCTTTGAAGCATTCTCTTGGCGCAGTCAGTGATTGTTCCGATGACCTTCATTTATGTTGTGTGTGGTTGCCCATGTTAAAACGTTAAGTTACATATGACTTACATTTGATTGCATTTTGCTTGTCTTTTTTAAATTACAGATTTGTTTTGCATGATGCCAAATTTCGACAAGTGTCGTCGAATATCATCATGGCACGTGGTTTTTCTGATATGCCTGACTGCGTTATGCCTCGCAACATCATCAGCCACAACCGACCAAGAGGACAACGACAAACAACCATCCGCAGATCTAACCGTCCTACAGGAACATTTCAAGCTAATTCACGACATATATGCAGCAGTTGGAGCCGAAAAGAACTGGAATTTTCCCCACGAAAAAGGCAAACGATTTCGAAGATCCCTTGACATCCATCCTGTTAGTCTTGCACTGCGGGTGATAGGCCAATCACAAGCAAGTGCAGCGTCTGTAAATGAAAATGTAGCTAGTATTGATAATACTGGGCATAGTAGTGCGCAAACATCCGTGGGTGAAGATGAACATGGTCGCAGTACATCCCCGACCACAACAGAATCATCTACGACCAATCCTAACTATACTGGAGACAGCATCACAACATCTGATGCTATTATAGTCGATAATACGACCCCTGAAGATGATTCTACGACGCGTTCAGAGACTACTGCAGGAAATGTTACGGAAGGCCAAACTGCTGTACTAGGCACCGCGACTTATGCTACCACAATGATGCCGAATTCGTCTCTGTCAACGTACACGCAGAACACCGCAAGTAATTCTTCATCGTCAACAAACATGCAAACGACGACATCCCAATCACCAATAACGAATCAGTCAACGATAACGACAAAGTCCCCAGTTACGAATACTTTAGCGGTAACGACAAATTCACCGGCAACGAACCAATCTGCGGTAACGACCAATTTTCTGGCAACGAATCAGTCCACAGTAACGACACATTCACAGATAACAAACCAGTCAGAGGTTGTGACAACAGCTTCAGTGACAAATCAATCAGTTTTTACGACAAAGGCCCCAGCAACTAATCAGTCAGCGGTTACAACAAACACCCCGCTGACGAATCAGTCATTGGTTACAACAGAAACCACAGCAACGAGTCAGTCATTGGTTACGACAATGTCAACCGTTACGACAGAATTTCCAGTAACGAACCAGTCAGCGATAACTACAGCAGCTTCGGTTACAAATCAGTCTGTGATTACGACAAATTCCCCTGCTACAAATCAGTCAGTGGTTACAACAA
>JXSR01S023737.1:21231-39491 GCA_000969725.1 Ophiothrix spiculata | reverse complement strand
ATTTTAACAAAAATGGTCTTAAATCGGGGTACAAGTGTTACAGGTCGTTGTTCCGACGTGTCATTTCTAAATTTATTCTCCGAACGGATTTTACTCCGAATCATGCGAATGGTTTTTACTCCGAACGATTTTACTCTGTACGGCCGTTTCTCCTAATGGTTTTTACTACAAACGTTTTTTCCCCAAACGGTTTTTACTCTGAATCATGGTCGTTCAGACGTTCTCCGACTGACGTTCATAAATTAAAACCGTTCGGAGAAAAAACCATTCGAACTTATAATCTTAACCCTTAAATTAAGCTACCCAATTTGGGTAGGTTAAGTTTGTTGACCTTGGACATTCACACAATTGTCAACTTTATTTGTTTTGTGAAATTTTAATTTGTCTTGAAAGGTATTGAAATTACCTTCAAAATGAGGGGTCAACCACTTCATATGAGTAACAAATGGCAAAGTTCTTTGAAAAACATACATCGAAATTCAACCAAATTATACCAAAAATTGGGATCCTCTATGGGAAATTTCAACACAGTTTTCCATGTTTTGACCCATTTTCAAATCTGGCGGGGCTCCTAATAAAAATTGTGTTTGGTGTCATTTGAAAGATATTGTTTCAAAGAAAATATGACTTTTTTAAACTGAATTTAGAGCTTAAAAACTCTGCTGGCACAGTTTTTCAAAATGTTACAGCGCCCTCAACATTATCACATATGAAATACTGTATGCAGTGAGGTTTTAACCCCACCCTTTCTATTTTAACCCCACCCTTTTTCATCCAGACACCCTTTATACTGAAAGTTCTCTGAGCCCACCCTTTTTAGAAACTTGGATCATTTTTTCATACTGATGGGGGGTACTGAATTCTTAATTCATCTCACTATGGTTTACTGATTAAAGGGACTGGCCTAGATTCTTCCCACTAATTTTTTTACCTGCATATTTTTTTACTTAGTCTAGAATCGATAGAACATTTTTAAATTATAATAATATAACCTACAAGTGGTTTTCAATGATTTTGAGGAACATTGGAGAAAAAATTCTTTACCTACTCTAATTTTTGTCGCCGGTGACAAAAATTGGTGTGAAAACAGTGTTTCTAGTTTGAAAACTGATAAAATCTTGTTTCTACACTTGTGATGGCCAAACAAATTATTTTTGATGAAATTGTTTCCCTTTTAGGGCCTAATATGTTTTAAATTATCTCCAGGAGCTTTGTTTGATCTGGTAAATCAATCTGAGGTACAAAAGTTAGGATTTAGGAAACACACCACCCATCAAAGAATGATATATTGTAAATTAATTCTCTCTCAATTTTAGCCATTTGTGTGTACATTTTTGCACTATTTGGATTTTACTACACTTTTAGGCTTTGTATAGAGCATTTTAATATTCTAGGTGGAATCTAAGTTAGTCCCTTTAAGCGTAGCTCAGCAATGTAGAAAACATAAATGGTGACAAATCTTATATCACAATGCTGATAATGCTCATTCTGATTCTTGGGTTTTTTCAACATAATTTCAATTTTAGTCAAAGGGTAAGAAGCCCACCCTTTTTTTTCAGACCCACCCTTTTTTTTATCAAGGCACCCTTTTTACTAGAAATTCTCTGAACCCCACCCTTTTGACAATTTTTGGATTTTTGTAGACCCACCATTTCCAAAGCTTGTCTTGCATACAGTGATGCTCTAACCTTGTGCTGCTTTTTAAGTAACTTTTAATATATAACGGTAATTTGTGCATGAAATGAAAATAATTATTGTACTTGAAAAACCAGAAAGCACTTTTTCCATATATATTCATGAAAGGAACCTTAGGCTTTTTGAATTATATTTATGAAAATCGCACTGTTCAGATCAGAAAATCAAACATGTTTGGTTAGGCAAAAAAAAAAAGAACTCTGTCTCAGCTTACTAAGGTCAAAACCCTAAGCGCTATTTTTTTTTTTAGTAAAAAAGGGCTACACGGATGCGGAAATACCCCCTAATTTTTTTTATTGCATTTTTTGGCCACTATTTTTTTTTTCGCGGCCGCTTTGCGGCCGTTTATTTAACTTTTTTTTTCCAGTAGTAGGAATAAAAGATGAAAAAAACTGAAAATCTCTCAACAACCTAAAAAAAAAATAGAAATGCGCTAAATTTGGATTTTTAAAAGCTATGCACGCAGGAAGCCGAGACAGACTATTTTTTTTTCGTTGGCCTTACCATGGTTATATATCTTCAAACAGCATTTTTATGCAGCTAACAACTCCAGGAAGTCTTTATATAGGTAAATTTAGTATGGATATCCTTTGCTTTGGAGTGTTGCAGTGCTTATTTGATGAATATTACCGTTTCTTGCAACATATGGGTATGTGCACTTATGGCTTACTTATGTGATAGGCTCAAATGCAAATTTGACTGAGAATGGGGCTATGAGCCAGCCAAGTGCCGTTCCTTGCTAACGCACAATTTGGCGGTAAATTGTATAATGCGTATTGCGTTGTTGTCAAGTAATAGTTGCGCAAGACAAAACGCAGAGCTTGGTCAATACACACTCGCGCAGCGTCACTCCAGGCATACGCGGGCGCAATCCCCTAACTTAGCCCAATTTTTAGGGTGCAAATAGACAAGTTTTTTATCTGTACTTTCTTTATTCTATGGAAAAAACACACTCCTTTGATATTTGTTCCTATATTCTCATTTTTTTCCAGGTTTGGAATGGTTCAATACAAGTGAACCTTTATCACTACAAGGGAACCTGAAAGGCAAGCTAGTTATCCTGGACTTCTTTACCTACTGCTGTATCAATTGCATGCACGTACTACCAGACTTAGAAGCCATTGAAGACAAATTCTCTGTCGAAGATGGGGTAGCTGTCGTTGGGGTTCATTCAGCAAAGTTTGACAATGAAAAAAGCTCTGCAAATATACTCAATGCCGTGCTTAGGTACAACATAGCCCACCCAGTTGTCAATGATGGTGACATGACAATGTGGGACGATTTGCAGGTTCAGTGCTGGCCAACTTTGCTTTTTGTAAGCCCCACAGGGGATTCTTTAGTCCCGCTGATGGGAGAAGGCAATAGGGACCTGGCCATCATGATATGCGAGGTGGCGCTAGATTTTTACAAATCGCGCGGTGAAATAAGCAATCATTCTCTTCCATTGAAACTGTCGAAAGATGCACTGCCTGAATCACCCTTGTTGTACCCTGGAAAAATTGAGTCGAACCCTGAGGGTGACAGACTAGCAGTGGCAGACAGTGGGCATAATCGTATACTTGTGCTGTCGAATGAGGGTGTTGTTGAACATTGTGTTGGCGGAACGGATATCGGGTATAAAGATGGTAGTTTTGAAGATGCGCGGTTTCATTCTCCTCAGGGAATGGCTTGGAGGAACGGAGATCTATTTGTCGCAGACATGGAAAACCATGTGGTCAGGAAGGTGAGTGCTCAGTGGACAGGATATGTCCCAATAGTTTGTTTCATTCTTTGTAAAATGTAGATTTTTTTTGTTTAATTTTAATTAAACAAAAAATTATGTGATTGAATATGTATGGCATTCCAGGCATAGAAGCCTCAGGACATCAGAGCTCTGCTAACTTGATCCTTGAAAGTTTTTCTAGGAAGTAATCCTCCCTTCCTTTTCTATACTTTGGAGAAATGTAGATTTATATGGAAATGTACAGAATTTAGCTCATGCAAAACCTGCATTTCAATTTGAGTGAAATTATATGTTTATATGCGGTAAGCTTGAGAACTTCCAGATGCATGTACATAGTGGAAATATCCAATCTGTATTCCAAAACAGAATGCGTTCTGCATTCAAGAGTTCAAACATTGTTTGTCCTTGTAGTACACAAGTGACAAGTCATACAATTTGTTTCTCAATATCAGTTTTTGGAGATTTCAATGCGTCAGAATTTTAAATCTGTGTTGCAATGTTTCAACCAATGTATCTGTATGAGGCTCATCCCAGTGAAAATGAAACAACTTCTTTTGACATCAAGCAAAAAATCAGCTTTTTTATTAGACCACATATGCAGGTTTTTACTTGGTACATGAAAAGTATTTTCCAACCAGAAATTGTAAATCTTTTCTATCTGTGCATGAATGAGCACATGTTTTAATTAAAAAAGGTTTGAAACATTACCAAACAAAACAACACATTTAAAGAAATCCTGACGATAGAATTTCCTACCACTTTTATAAAAATATTTGTGAATATGTTACGCTTCAACTGTGAAAAGCACAATAAATCATTCGCTAACATGTCAGAAACTTTTTACTTTGAAGTAATTTGGAGCAAAGAACTATTTCTGTGCGATGTTACAAACGTTACCGAACGTTACATGAACTTTATTCAGTATTTTGGCGATTAATTTAATCTTTAAACACCTAACATGTCGTGATCCCACCAGTGAACACCATTATCAACAACAAACTTGTTGATATAATGTTTATGCTGGGTTCTGTGGCCATTTAAAAGGTGATTTTTTTTTTCAATTTTTCGGTCACAAACGTTACTTTGGAATCACCCATAAGCTCTCCAAACTGGTTGTTTTCAGATTGACTTCAACACCCATGAGGTGAGCACCATCGCAGGTACCGGTGAGATGTTAGAAGGCAAGATTGGGGGAGGCAGATGGACAGACCAGGCACTCAGCTCACCTTGGGATCTAGCGTTTGGCGGGCCTAATTGGAATATCATGTTCATTGCTATGGCTGGAACACATACAATATGGGGGCTGTTTATGGAAGAAGGCACATGGCTCAAGGATATGTAAGTTGCATACACCATGTTATGATTGGTTTGAAATCATGGGTTTGAAATCTTAGAGAGTCCGATATAAAATTCTTTCTTGAGCATGTATCCTACACCTGTGCTACCATGATATAAATGTGGTAGCTGGTTTGTACCCATGCAATGGGATTCCTGGTGATACGGTGGCAAGCTGTAAGCAACACCTGATATCATTCCAAGAGGTACTTTTAATCTGTAATTCTGCTGTCAACACTTTGTATAACATTAAGTTCTTATATTGATAACAAGATCTAAAAGATCAACTAATATGAGCTTGGATTATGAGTTACCACTGTATTCAGCAGTGTTCCCAATGACTAGTTCTGACACCATGACTTGACTAAGTCAAATCATGGTGCCAGGACTACCCAATGAGGAAATGCGGTGTCCCAAGTTCGGTGTAATTGCTTCGTCAGATTGGTCTATAGCTCAAAGTGCTATTTGATTTCGTGAAACGCAAGTGAAAAGCCATGATCTATTTCAACTATGAGTTTTCCCTTAATGCTGGTAAATTCTTGTCCATTTTAAATGATTATTTTATTAAAAATTTATACCTCTTCCCCAGCTTTTCAATTCATGCCCTAGTTATTATCTTTAATGTAATTGATTGCTTGGTTTCAGATATCACAAAGAAGGCACCTGCATGGCCTATGCTGGCAGTGGCAAAGAGGAGAATAGGAACAACTCATACCCACACAAAGCAGCGTTTGCGCAACCGTCAGGAATATCCGCCGCCAATGAGGATACCCTCAACTGCCTGTACTTAGCTGATAGTGAAAGCAGTACTGTTAGGTCAATCTCATTCAAAGATGGC
The DNA here is from genome assembly GCA_000969725.1 of Ophiothrix spiculata. NCBI lineage: Eukaryota > Metazoa > Echinodermata > Ophiuroidea > Amphilepidida > Ophiotrichidae > Ophiothrix > Ophiothrix spiculata. Next base: position 33,900 of record JXSR01S023737.1, on the reverse strand, counting down.
GCTGTTAAAGCATTAGTAGGAGGAGAACTTGATCCAATGGTAAGAGTAATTTGTGTAGGCACTGTCTGTTGAGTAACGTCTTGCAATGACACACCCACTATAGGCAAAATAAGTATTTATTGGACAATTTACACAAAAATCCATGCAGATGTTGCATTTATAAACAATGGGGCCCTGTGCTCTGGATTTTTGTGTAAATTGTCCAATAAATTACTGTTTGGCCTATAAGTTATTCAAAGTTTTGTTTCATGCTTTGACCAGTATTTCAAATCATGCCTAGCCTGAGTCTGGTCTTTACATTTTGTAGTTCTGAAGATAGGACAAATGAAATACAGACATAATAAATTAAACAATACTGAGTAAATCTGTAAAATCCATTCCAATAATAAGCCATGACCCTCAGTTGTAACAAAGCAAATTATTTTGGGTCTTAATTGATTTGACATTTGAAATTCATGCATGAAAATGTCAATATTAGTTCAATGGCGCTTTGTTAGACATCATGCAAAAGTTTAATTCTGTTCCTGAAGTATAATTTTGAAAAGTTGTATTTTTCTAATGATTGTTTCAGAATTTATTTGCATTTGGGGATGTCGATGGACAAGGTTATGATGTAAAACTGCAGCATCCTTTAGGTGTGGCATGGAACAGCCATGACCAGAGACTGTATGTGGCAGATTCCTACAATCACAAGGTTGGTTACTCCCAAAGCTATTTTGTACCTACTGAACAGCCATTTTCAAGCCAAGCAAAACATCAAGCAAACTGAATTGAGAAAGGCTGACTTGTCATTTGATTTTCAATGCTGTCTGCAGTAAGCTTGAACAGATGTCTCCATTTCCTTTCCGATACGATATTTCATACCAATGTTTTAGTGCATTGATGACCAATTTCCCGCTGCGCTGGTACTCATTCCCCGTAAGTAATCATACCGGTCGATCTACCGAGGAAAATGGAAATCTGTCTGGCTCGGCGCAAGTTGCAATAGGTGCACCTGGAAATACTGTAAAACATGTAAATTTCGCGAGGTATTTAATTTGAGGGAAAATAATTTGCGAAATTAAATCCTTGCGAAAATATTGTCCAAGTTCATATTTTGTTTGTTAAGAATGGCATGTCAGCTCTTGTATCTTTTGTTTCTATAAAAAAACGATTTATTAACCTCACCCTGATCTTCATGTTGTAAATGTACCTGGATGTTGATGTAAACAAACATGCAAGTCTTAAGGTCGGCTATCGAAGTAGTGTTAATTGGGTTTGTTTGTTCGTAAAATTCTTAATTTATTTCTGCGATATGACTGCTTATTTTACAATTGTTTTAAACATCATGCCTGGAGCCTTTTTGTCTCGCCTGAACTATAAGTTCAGAAGAGACTTAGCAGTCACTATGTCTGTACGTAGTTTGTGTATGTATGTATGTTTGTATGTATGAAATTCATCATGTTGATATATTTATTGTGTCTAACTTATAGATGAATAAAGATATGCTATGTTTGTGTGTGGTAATTTTGGTTAAAGTTTTGACTTAACTTGACAACCGTAACATGCCCGATGACGAAACTTAGTGACGTGAAGGGTCTCAGGATGACCTCGCGCTGCGACACTTTTGGGGTGTGTGGTCAAGGTCATTCAAGGTCAAAAGGTCATTTGAGGGCAAATTTTTAAAATTGTTCAAAAAGTTGACCTGAGGTCATCCGAGGTCATTTTGAGGTCAAGCTCATAACTCATTAACCCCCGACCCCACAGGTATTAAACTTAGACCATAGAAAGTACTTGACCCAAGGCCAATGTCAGTCAAGGTCAAAAGGTCATCTGAGGTCAAATTTCCAAAATTGTTCAAAAAGTTGACCTGAGGTCATCCGAGGTCATTTTGTGGTCAAGCTCATAACTCATTAACCCCTGACCCCACAGGTATTAAACTTAGACCATAGAAAGTACTTGACCCAAGGCCAATGTCAGTCAAGGTCAAAAGGTCATCTGAGGTCAAATTTCCAAAATTGTTCAAAAAGTTGACCTGAGGTCATCCAAGGTCATTTTGAGGTCAAGGTCATAGTTAATGAACCCCTGACTTAGACCATAGTGCTTGACCCAAGGGCAAGGACAGTCAAGGTCATAAGGTCATCTGAGGTCAAATTTTCAAAATGGTCCAATCATACGAGGGTCAAAGGTCAAAATAAAGGTCTAATTTTCACGTTTGTCAAATTTCAAAGGTTAAGGTGTCAAATTGTTCCATTATGATGGATGATAAAGTCAGCGATCAACAAAGTAGGCGATTAACAGAGTAGGCAGTCGATAACACAGGCAAGACTACTTGTTCGCGAACCATCTTGTTTCATGCAGACTTTCAAGGTTATTTTAGTAATATTTTGACAGGAACACAGACGACTGGAAAATAATATTTATAAGACATACATAATCATGACAAAATTTCAAATTCGCGAAATTTAATACTCGCAAATTTAAGTGTTTTACAGTATGCAAGCGATTTGTTTGTGAAATAAAAGCCACACATTGGATGTCTGTCAAGTCAAGATTTACATGCTCAGACTAGCTACCAAGCTTGTCTCCCAGATCATGCAATAGGGGTTCAAGTAAGTTGGGTCCATGTGCAACAAAATGATGGTAGCTATATGTAGTACGATTCGCTTTTAAAATTGCTTGGTGCAGTATCAACTTTATTCTCTGTTCAATCAAATCGTGTGGGTTTTTTTTTTGTAGATCAAGTGTGTCGACCCTGTGACCAAAACCTGTACTAGTTTAGCTGGCTGTGGTGAGCCAGGCAAGGTAGATGGCGCTTTGTTAGACATTGTGCAATTCAATGAACCTGGAGGACTATGTGTAGCCCCAGATGGCAAGAGGCTGTATATAGCAGATACAAATAACAATGCAATCAGAGTGCTAGACTTACAAACACAGTCAGTACAAGAGGTAAGGCCTAGAAAATGTGTAAAGCAATTCAGTTTGGATGTTCAAATCATATGTGACCGTTCACCACAAGCCTTCCTTAAAGTTGGCATTTTTTTTAATTTCGAGACACAGGGTAAAATACAACTTACAAGTGAAAGTCTTATTTTGAAAAAAATACAGATTTTCACAGTTTAGAAATTTTGATTCCTATCTTAAACTCCTCATAAAATATCAGCTTTCATTTCAGCTTCAAAATATCTGGAACTAAATTTTCTGTATGTAATTGCATTGGAAATTTGATAAATGACAATCTTAATGTATGTATTCTTAGTTTAGGTTTACATAATCCGATATATCATGCTACAAAGAATTGCAACTCCATTTTTAGGTGCTGCAAATGGATGAGTTCTGTTCTGTTTTTGAGATAGATATGAAAATATGTCTATTGATGGTAACTATAATTAATTTTACACAGTAACTTATTGGTAGCTCAGAAATAGAAAATTGCCCATAAAATTAAAACCAATTCAACTGAAATTTTAATAGGCCATCTTTCATATGACACTGAAAACTAAATTTTGAAAAATTGGACCAAGCTCCTATAAAATATCCCATAAAAATCAAATCGACTAGCAGCTGACTTTGTAGGTTTGTGGTGGATGGTCACATATACCGACACCATATGTGATGGCTCACCCCAAAAGGGGGGACTTTGCAGGTTATATCAATTTTGAGTATATCATTTTCTCTGTTGCAGCTTTAAAATGACACCTTACTTGTTAAAATTGATCAAGGTGATCAAATTTTACAACAGAAATTTTCTTTATTTTTTCTGTCTATTTTCATCTGTTTCTTGAAAAGTGTTCCGTCGCAAAGTCCCCCTTTTCGGGGTGAGTCAATCAATCAATCAATCAAAAAGTCATTTATGTCCTAGCGCCAGTATCATACAAAATGTTCTAAGGCGCTCAAAGCTCAAAAAGTTACTGCTGATATGCATCCTTAAAAAGATGAGTTTTGAGGAGAGTTTTAAATTGTTCTTGCGTGCAGTTCATCACATATATGCCCACACTATTTTCATTAGTATGAATTGATTGGTTTGAAAATTGTAATTGTAAACTGAACACAACTTTGCAGGAATCAACCAATGAATACTTTCTAAAAAGACGAGCACTTTGGAAAAAGTTAAGAAAAAGTGCTCAAAATATCCACAAGTATTTTACCCTTGTTGCTTGCAGCTTTGATCAGATATTGAATGGAGACAAAAACGGCCCTTCTGTCATCAGAAATTGATAATACGTTGATTTGCACCTGTCAAAGTTCTTGCTCATTGCTTTCTTCCTGTCATGTTGTGTTTGCTTATAAGAATTTGCTTTGTTTCTTTTACAGCTGCCAGTCATTTTTCCAACCAAGACCTCATCACAGCCAACATCTGCTCAAAAGATCAAGAGTCTCATTTCATGGAATTCACCTGTAGTAACCCTTGATAGCATAGAGGTCACACCAGGGTCAGAGGTCAGGTTTAATCTTTTGGTTAGTCTTCCCGATGGTTGTAAGTTAACAGAAGGAGCACCCACTGCCTGGCAAATATATGCAAAAGGTACGTAGCATCCAAGGTGCGCATTTCAAACAGAGATTGCACACAATTTCAATTACCATGGAGTCCAATTTTGGGGTAAATAGATTTGATTACTGAAGCCGACGAAAATTTAGAACTTCAATACAAGCACATTTTAAAAGAAAATGCACAAGATAAATGGGTTTATCTATACAGAGTGTAGATCAATATCAATGTGCATCTCTGAGATCAAGGTCTGAAATCCAGATCTCCACAGACCACTTTGATGAAAGCTACAGGGATGTCAGATCCGGATTGCACCTGTATAGACACAATCTAGGTGAAAAACAGCTTACAAATATGCGCATTGATGTGGATATGTGATTCTAGGTAGATAGCTCTACCAAGTCTTACACACAATATCATTATGTCTGATAAAAGTTGCAAAGCCAAGAAAAAGACTTAAGGGAATGACACACCTGATTGGCTTGGACTCAATTACCGGTGATCCAATTGTGCTGTGCTGTTGTGGGTGATATAGGTTGTATGGAATTTCTCTTTAAATCTGTTGTAACATCTGTTGTTTAGACCCATGACAAACTAGCAAGACACAGTGTCAGAAGTTGAAAATATTTTAACTTGCTAGTGTCGGCTTTCTGGATAGCATCTTTGTAGCATCTAAAATCAAACTAGATGCTAGTTGCATCTTCCTAGTACATCATGGGCTTCAGTATCTTCTTTTGATACCAGGTAGCTGTATAACATCTAAATTCTTTTACCCAATCACTGTTTTCACTGTTTGAGAGAAAACTTGTATTTAATTTTTTAACTTAGTCTGGGCTGTTGTATTTCTAGAATATTGAGATGATATATCTAGTATGTTTTCAAGATGATTATTGCCTAGGTTTGATATGGCAGCGCAATTTTTTTGAAAAGAAAACCAAAGTGGATTTTGCATGATTAACACTTCAATTAAGCCCCATGGCTGGAAAAGATATTACACTAGTCAATGCACACCATTTAGTACCACCCTTCTGAACATATTGATAATAACTCTTTTAATTTTTATGACTTTATGAATTGAACCCTCTCTGTAGCCCAAAACCAAACCATTGGTCACTTCTTTTTTGCAGATTCAACAACAAAGAAACCCATGTCATCATTCCCCTCACACAAGACACAGCTGTCGACTTTGGAACCCCCACCCAGCATGACTGTCAGCATCCCAGATGGCATGGCAGAGGCCACCCTGCAAGCTGAGGCAGACGTCTATTTCTGTGAGGACGTGTCTGGTACTTGCCACAGGAAGGGAGTAGCTTTCACCATACCAATACAGGTTGGAAACATGGCTTCACAGGAAATGAAAAGTGTAGATTTGAAATATTCATTGAAAAAGTAAGATTGTTGTATGGAAGTATGAAAGTATATTTTTTTAATAAGATAGCCTATAAATGTACAAAATATACATGGTAGAGTTCATACAGGCCAATTTATTTTAGTGAACATATCTATCTGTTGGTGTCCGTAAAATGAATCTTATTTTATACACAGTAAACATGAACTTGATTCAAGTCTTATATCTATACTCTATCAACCTTGAAAGTATGCAACAATTAAGCAATCAGACTCTGTTTAAGATACATAGCATATCCCTTATATTTACATCATTGTTAACTTGTGGTTTTTTTTATTGTGTAAGAGACTATCAATGATTGATTAAGACCAAATCACTGCATATTAATACATTTGGTACACAATTTTGGTATTATATTTGGTTAATTTTGTTGCTACTACATGGACAAATCTTGAATATAGGTTCATTTGAATATTCAACATTGGTACGTTGTTATGATTCAAAAAGTACGGACTAATTTATTTCAGCGTATGGTCATATTGGTTTATGTTTGTTTATCGATGACTTGTTGCATACTTCCAAGATTTATAGAGTACGTATATTAGTATCACCTATTTTTATCTCATATGTGTTAATATACAGATAGGTCATCTTATTTTATTCTTTGTAAACAAACTTGATTTTAACTTTTTGGTTTCTTGGTCTGTCACTGTGATTTCAGTTTTTAGACAAAATCCAAGCCTTGGATTTTCCTTTTTAAAATCTTATTTTCAGATTTTTCCTAATAAAATAAGTGGTCTATGAGATTGGTGTAAGCGTACTCTTGCAACTAAATGGTAATTTGACTGAGAATGTGGCTGTCGAGCCAGTTAAGCATTGTTCTTTGCTTACGCACAATTTGGCGGCAAAATGTAAGATGCGTATTGAGCTGTAGTCAAGAAATAGTAGCGCGCGACACAACGCACAGCGGAGTCACTACTCACTCGCGTAGCGTCGATCTAGGCGTGGCGCAATCCCCTAACTTAGCCGGATTTTTAGGGTGCAAATAGACAAGTTTCCTATCTGGACTTTCTATCTATGGGTGTAAGTTTGGTATAATTTTCTTTAGGGAGATTCCTTTTCAACGGCAAATTATCAGACAAACTGTCCATGTGTCGAAGTGTACACACTCACTCGCACCTTACCATCATACTGATTCTTGTTAGCTTAGAAGCACCAGTCTGTGCTAACTTGTTGAACCAATCATACTGATGGTTTCCCTCGGAATGGTATAGAGATGTTCAACTCTCTTTTATGTTGAGCAGTTTGTGCAGTTGTTGACTACAGATGACATCCTTGATTGTCATTACGCATCCAAAATTGATTTGAAACAATGATAATACATTTTTTACATTCCCACCATCACTGTTGCATTTTCTGTACCAAATAAAATGCACTTTTGCCATGAAACATCCAGGATTGTGAAGAGATTTTCACTTGTATACCTCTCAATTGCTTTTGCATTGATGCTTCTCTCAATCAACAGAGATTTGACTCCCTCCTTGCTCCTCCAGAGCCTAAGATAGCTTGTAAAGCTAGTTGAAGAATAGGATTTGAGGTTGGGGTGATGCAGGTCGTTGTAGTTCACCCTCCCGAATCCTATACAGAGCTTTTGTTCTAATCCTAGCATCTGTTGGTTGCAACAGTGGAATTACGATTATTCCTTCAACTGTATCTTCAGGGTCTGTGAATAACAATTGGAAAACCATTGAAATGCATTACATTTTAAAAAAGGTTAGTGAATATCTATTGCAGATGTGTTTCACAATGTGGTAGTATTAAACCTATAAATCTTGTGTAGCTGGCATTTTGGAGTCGGTAAATTCACAATCTGTACTCTGACACTGTTAAACATGATGATTGAACTGGTGTTGATGGACAATGAGACTTCATTATTATGTTGAACATGAGAGTTACTTTTGTCTGAAAGTCCAAGTGTATGAGCAATAGTAGTTAGGAACTTATTTATCCACATTGCGTAGCCAGAATCTTGAACTCTTATCAACAAAGTTGTCTTGTAAAAAGTGGTTATGTACAGGCAAAATATTTTCACAAGTTGTTGATAACCCTCTGCATATATAGAAAATTGCTTCCAATTCAAAAAGTGTGATGTATTTAGTAAAATCATGTTTAATTATAAGTAAAGACTAGACAATTGTCTTTCCATAAGAGAAAAAATATTAAATGTGGGATAACCAATACGAAAAATGTCAAGAATTTTGTAAAAGGTGAATAAAATTGGTTGCGCAAAAGCTTATATGCTTCAACTTTTGTATAACTGTTTTGTCAAGATAAAGAATAACAACTAAGGCAAATAAAGGAATGGAGAAATACAAATCATTCACTAGAACATTAATAACAATCAGACAAATTACAAACAGACCAGGATTTCATTTTATTTGAAAAAAATCCTGGCCAAACAGGGACTCGAACCCCGGACCTCTCGCTTGTCATGCGAGCGCTCTAACCACTGAGCTATTCGGCCTCTCAGATAAACTGAGAGTTTATTTTATCTGTTTATATATTAGAAATACGGTAGCATCAGTTCTGATCTCGTATGCTAGTGTGTAGCGTTATAGCTTTATATCATTGTACCCATGTTCAGTTCGTCTATCTCCCAACTTTAGATAACTAAGGCAAAACAAATCACATTTAAAACATTTTTAAACATTTTAAGATCAATCCTTTTCCTTTTTTGTCTTGAAGTGACAGTTAAGATGGAAATGAGTAGAAGTGGGAGTTTACACGGTTAATTGCATAACCGTTTAAACGAATTAAAAAACGTTTGTTTAACTGTTTAACAGTATACGACTGTTGAATTGTTCAACTGTAACAAACTACTGTTTCCTGGCGAATTGTATACAATTTATGACATACCAAAATAACAGGCGGTCAAAATATTATCTTCAAAATTTTTTATTTAACATACAAAGTCATGAAATCAACACAATTATGTTTCTCTGGCGAATATTTTACTGCCCCATGCAATGTAAACAACGTGAAACCTACGTTCAGGGTGGTGCCATTGAATATAGTCATCCAAATAGTCCACCGGATATCCCGTCTTGTGTGGGATTGGCTGGTGGACTGATTGTTGAGATCCCTGCCTGGGTCAGTGTAAAACACATTTGTGTTGATGCTTATGTTTTTGCTGTACAGATATGTTGCGTTTCTTTGATGTGGGAGGCAATGTTATTGTTGGCCCGGGGGGTGGGGGGGGGAAGGGGGTATTCAAGTTTGGTTTAAGTAGGGGTGTGCCGCTGGGAAATTTGAAGTACCACCCATGTATATATCAATTTTCAAGAAAAAGGGACCCATCCATATACCAAATTTTGAGTCGAATTTATACAAAAATTGAAATTTTCTCCAAAAAATTTATCTAATTTCCTAATTTTTGTTTGAAATTTAGAAAAAAATCAAAAATTTGCATCATTTTGGCGCAAATTTTAGAAAATTTTGAAAAACAGACCCATTAAAATACCACATTTTTCAAAGAAAAAGGACCCATTGGCATACCAGACAGCCTGATTTTGCTACCCAAGTATGCGGCACATCCCCGTAATCACTTTTGTACTAAGTACACCCCCCCCCGGATTGTTGGTTCCACATGTTCTTGTTGCTCATCTACTTTTTGGCATTTTGGTAAATGTAATGTACCTCCTGGGGACACAACTCTGGCATGCGTCTACAGTTTATCCTCTCCTGCTCCTAGTACCTTGAAAGCGCTGTTCATTTCTGTAAGGACTGTGAGCTTATTATTTATAGTAACCAATATGCCCACACAACTCCTGCATACAAACTTGCTTTTCACTGTTCTTGGTGAAAAAGTTAGATTGAGCCATTCTTGCTTGATAGCCGAAATAAGGCTGATATTTGTCTCCGGTAAAGTAGTGATAAGACCTTGCTTATTGTATCACTTATTTATTTTCTAGAACAAATTGTTCTTCCCAGTTTATGTAAAATGACTCCATGATGTTCAGCTAGCTGCTGGTCCTGCAAATTTCATCTACAAGAGAAGAAAACGAAAAGGCAATCACAACAAGGGGGTAGCTTGACTCAATATCACATTTGTGACCCGTCATATTGAAAGGTACCTTAAAGGAGCATGGTCCAATTGCCTCAACTTTTTTTCAAACTTTTTGAGATTTTGGTACAAAAATGTTGCTCATATTTTTCTAATAACCCATGTGAAATTTCATGGCTGAATTATGTTTTGTTTTGAAAGATATACATGAAAATGTGTCTAATCATGGTAAGCATAATTAATTTTACACAGTAACGTATAGCCAGCACTGAAATACAAAATTGCCCATAAAATCAAAACGATTAGACCGATTGAGCTGAAATTTGAAACTTAAATATTTTGAGTGGTCATCTTTCATATGACATTAAAAACTAGATTTTGAAAAATATCATAGTATATTATGCGATACGGGCCATTGAAGCTGAGCATAGTCAAAAATCACTTTCAAGGTTGAATCCCTAATTTCATCAGAAACATTACCTTAGAAGTGTACTGTATCATATTATTCAAATTAAAACATCCAAAACATAAGAAAAATGTTTTAAACACTAAAATAAAAATCCCCTCTCCATTCAAGTTTTACTCAGTATACAAAAACTTCAAACATTCAGAACTATAGTTTTTCCGAATCAGCCCGATACCCTTTACCAATTTGGATGTAATTTTGCAACCGAACATCCGATAACCAAAAGCAAGGTATCATTTAAAAGCTTAAAATTCCAGCTTTCAGATGAGACCAAAAAATCAATTTTGATTTTGGGATCCGCAAGGTACCTTTCGATATGATGGGTCACATTTTATTTCATTTTACATGATTTACCCTCCCTCTGTCAACTTAAATTGTAAATGCCTAACATATAGTTGTTTGGTACTATGGTATGGGGGGGGGGGGTTCTTTCCATTGATACAAAAAAATTATAATTTTCTCTGATCAATATGACAACATATAGGCCTACTGATGTAGTTAATACTTAACAGCACTTAGGCAGACTTCCCACGGCAAAATATCAGTCCAGAAATTCATCGAGGTGGTGTACATTCTAGAGATACATTTCTTTACCACAATTCATTAGAGAACTTTATCCCCGAAGTTAAAACTGTCTGGTTTTCATGAAATTTGCGCTGGAAGTGGCGGCGATTTTTCAAAAATGACCCTCCGAATTCTGCAGCCTTTCCGGTCACACAAACCAGTACACGTGACAAAGTAATTTTTTCGGAAAATTCATGTTCAATTTAAGTCCCCCTTTCCAAGCTAAAAAGTAGTAATAATATCACAGGACGTTGTGCTGATATGTTTTTTACATAATCCTATCAATTTATTTCATTATTTGGATTTCTATAGGTCATTTTCGTGGAAAAATATCAGGGTATCGAAGTAAGAAATGAACACGAAAATTACTAAATACAGTTAGCCTCCCAACGCACGCGCTACCAATTCGTAACGATGTACTACTGAATCTTTCTTGTGTAATATACATAGCACGCTTGTGTAAAAAGACTACGATCGCCGAATCAGCTGTTTTTAAACAGCTGATTCGACTTAATAAAAGTCTTTGTAATTCTTCAACATTGATTGATTTAGCTAAAAAAATAATAGTAGGATTTTCTGCAACTTTGATTTCTTGGCATAATTGATGATATTTAGTCACTTATGAACTCAGCTAATATATGATATGAAATTTATCCCTATTGCAGAACTCAGTGAAGTTGAAGTTCCTAAATCTGTATTACAGTAATAAATTTTTCAATCATGCAGTGTAAGTGATCCAAATTAAAACTACTGTGCAAACAACTATTTTAAAAAGAACTACATGTATTTATAGACCAATTTATTCTGCTGTTTTGCAATTTTATTAATTTATATGTGCTAGTCAAGTGGCTATTCATGAAAAAGAAATACACATACCTTAACTATTCTGAGATGACACATGACCAACAAAATAACATTTATGGATCCAATTCTGAAAATTCCCAAGCGTTTAGCCTTTATTCAAAATAAATCCATTGATTCTTTTATTTTTCCCATCATAGAATTCAGTGGTCCTTTGAGAAATTAGCACACATCCCTGGTTTCATGAACAAATATGCAGCATTTTGTAAACATTTATCCATTGTTATCAATCTTCAAGGTTTTATTTTAAATATAAATCCACTCTTCCATGAACATTAATTTGGACACCACTTCGCTTTGTTGACAGTCGTTTTAGCTATACTGACTTGAATATTATCAGATCTCAAACATTGTAGAATAATATGGTTGAAAATTACACATATTTCCTTTATATAGAATTTAATCAAATCAGTGCAAGGAGTTCATATCATGATGTATCGACAACCTCGAATAATGTAAACGGGGCATAAAATTATCATTTTTTCCTCGGGAGAAAGTTTTTGAAGCTCAAAGTTTCCTGAATCAACTCGTATTTATTTTTTCTCATAAAGACACAGTTTCCTCAATTTCTTCTGTTGTCAATCCCGCACAATTTGACAGCCTGAATGTAAATATGGCTCAACTCCACTCCATTAAAAATGTTCCATGGTCATGCAACTTCAAAGTTGAAAGTTCATTTCATTATCACCAGGTGAAATCTGAAGCAGGTACCGTCTGAAGCTCACGATTACCGCCTTGGCTTGGATGTGCAACCCATGATATACATCTCATCTGAAATACACAAAGAAAGCAAATGTGTTATTTAAGAATGTAGAACAGATTTGAAGTCATGGGTAAAATGGGGAGATGGAATGAAGTTGAAATATTACTGTAACGTCAAAAAATTCATGTTGAAAAAA